>CM056049.1:521409922-521517257 GCA_029574335.1 Rana kukunoris
GTGTAGTGTCCCTGGAAATATGAATCCCTATTTCTTTTTTTTTTTTTCCACATCAGACTAGACCAGGGTACAAACTGTCGGACAGCTCATAGACCCTTCCCTATTTCTAAGCATTCATTTCCTTTTCTCTGATCCTACTCTTCAGGGCTGGACTGGGACAAAAATTTGGCCCTGGACTTCATCCAGACTGGCCCACTTTGACAGGTCTCTCCCATGGCGGCCGGATAACTCCCACAACCCCCCGGCCACCCAAGCCCCCTCTCCCCCTTCACTAGCCACCAACCGTTCTACTTTATTAGAGTAGAACAGCTGGTACTGGCAGTACCAGTGGGGAAGCTAGACATTATTTCACCCGGGGCAAAGAATCAGTTTGGTGCCCCCCCCCCCCCTTACGGGACAAGAATAGGCAGAAATGAGAAACTCCCAGGCCAAAGCTGTTGAGGCAGCTGTCTGTCCCCTCCCCCATGCTCCTCTGTCATCATCCCTGCTCCTCTGTTCCTCCCCCTGCTTCTTTGTTCCCTCCCAGGTGAGCGCTGTGGGCAGAGGAGCGGAGGGGGGTGGCGGTTGGCTGTCACTGAAGCTGGCCCACTGAGCCATCGGCCCACCGGGAAACTCCCTGTAGTCCCAATGGCCAGTCCATCCCTGCTACTCTTCCATGAAAGGACAAACACTTACTGGTATTTAATGTGGAACTCAAGAGGTTCATTAAGGTCAATGCCACAAATGCTTCCGCTCTTAACGAATACAAACATTTGTGGGATTTTGTTAAAGCCTGCGAGCAAGCATTGGAAGAGGCAATAATCCCTTTTGTGAATGAAATGTTATGAATGAATTGTTCTAATCGCCATCTGTTGTGTGACGTGTTAAAAATAAAACTATGACAGATTGCCACAGATCACAATCTTCCACACAACTGCACTGAACTTCTGACCATAGGCCATTATGAGTCACTATAGAATCTCTGTATACTTGCCTGCATGTCCATCTGTCATTTCATTCCCCCCAATCCAATCTCGATGAGAACAGATATACAATCAGACAGGGACTGGCATATTTTCTGCCCTGGTTTTCATTCCCTTTAGGGAATCAAACTGTAAGCACAGCAAAGAGTAATTCTCTCTGTGAATTAATACTACTCTTTCTTTTACATGGGATAGTGAATGCATTGAGCCTATGTACACTAATAGGCCAAAGATAGGAGATTGCAGGGGTCCAGGGACTCAGGGGATGTGAGAATAGGCACATAGCGGCCCCAAGAAACAATTGTCCTTAAACAAAACAAATCCTGCAAATGTTTAGGAAAGAAATATTCAGTTGTCTTTTCTTATGGTTAAAGCGGATCTCCACCCTAAAGTGAAGTTCCGCTGATCGGAACCCTCCCCCCCTCCAGTGTCACATTTAACACCTTTCAGGGGGAGGGGGGTGCAGATACCTGTCTTAAAACAGGTATTTGCACCCACTTCCGGCCCGCAGTCTCGGGCAAAAGACGGGTTTTTCCCGTTGTGTGCTGGGCACTCTCAGCTCCCAGCACACAGCGGGAGCCAATCGGCGGGCGCAGCGCGACTCGCGCATGCCATGTAGGGAACCGGGCAGTGAAGCCGGAGCACTTCACTTCCTGGTTCCCTCACCATGGATGGAGGGGGGAGCAGCAGAGAGACGAGCGATCGCTCGTCCTCTGCTGCGGACGCTGCTGGACTCCAGGACAGGTAAGTGTCCTAATATTAAAAGTCAGCAGCTGCAGTATTTGTAGCTGCTGGCTTTTAATATATTTTTTTAATGGACCATCCGCTTTAAAGTGGAACTAAACTGTATCTGAGTGCCCCAAAAAAAACAAAAACGGTTTAACCACTTCAGCACCGGAAGGTTTATCCCCTTCATGACCAGGCAATGTTTTGCCGAGGCACCTTATTTTACCACAAAAAAAAATGGGAAAACGAATTGACTCGAGTATAAGCCTAGGGTGTCCATCTGCATGCCTCAATGTGCCTCACTTTGCCTCACTGTGTCCATGTGCATGCCTCACGGTGCCCATGCCTCATTGTGCCCACGCCTCACTGTGCCTCACCGTGTCCATGCCTCACTGTGTCCCTGCCTCACTGTGCCCATGACTAGACTTACGTTTAACATGGGAGTATATAGAAGGGGTGCCCGGCTTTGAAAAATCGGTGCTCCCCAACCATAGGGGCTACATGTCTGCCAAGTTCGGGTCCAGGGGACCTAGAGCTGGCTGGTACCAGGTCACCAAAGGTACCAGCGAAATGACTGTTTAACATGGGAGTCTATGGAAGGGGTGTCTGTTTTTGAAAAATCGGTGATCCCCGGACAACAAACTTTGCACACTTATAGAGGAAGAGTGGGGCTATATGTGTGGCAAGTTTGGGGTCCAGGGGACCTATGGCCGGCCAGTATCGGGTCCCCAAAGTCTGGGAGATCAGTAGCAAAAAGATGACTCGTGTATAAGCCGAGGGGGGCATTTTTAGCTCCAAAAAATGTGCTGAAAAACTCAGCTTATACTCGAGTATATACGGTACCCAATTTTTTTAAAACATCCAATTTGTTCATCAATTTGGGCCAATGTGTATTCTGCTACATATTTTTGGTAAAACAAATCCCTATATTGATTGGTTTGCACAAAACTTATAGGGCCAGATTCAGGAAAGGTTACGCTGGCGGATCGAGTGATCCGCCAGCCTAACTGTGGCTTTGAGCCGGCGTTTCTGTTTTCTGTAACCAGAAAACAAGAAACGCCGGGTTGAAGTTCTGATGCGAGCAGCGTAACTGAGTTTCGCCATCGCATCGTTACTTCAACTTAAAAATGCGCGCCCCGCGGGGCGTTCCCGCCGATTTACGCTCAAAAAATATGTTAATGAGCGGAAATCGGCAATTCACGATCGAAATCCGGCGCAACGCAATGACGATACGACGTTTCCGGACGGGATACGCGGCGCATAGATATACCTACATGGGGTTGGAGTATCCTATGTTAGGTATAGGCGTCGTCATCGCGTCGGAAAAAAAACAAAAACGTCGCTTGCGTAAAACGGTCATGAATGGGAATGTGACGTCATTGACGTTCATTCACAGATTTTGGAGCATGCGCACGGGGATGTTTTTACACTCGACGCATGCGCAGTACGTTGGCGGCGGGATCGCGCGTAGTTAGCATACTACACGCCCCGTACCCGCTACATTTGAATTCCGCCGGCTCATTTGTGATGCGCTGCCGCAACTTTAGGAGCAAGTGCTTCGTGAATGACAGCACTTGCTCCTAAAATTTCGGCAGCGCAACGCAAATCAGAAGCGTTACTCCAGAGCAAAGATGCTCTGGAATACGTGAATCTGGCCCATAGCGTCTACAAACTACAGAATATATTTCTTGAATTTTTATTTATTTTTACTAGTCATGGCACCGATCAGCGATTTTTTAGCAAGAATTGCAACATTGCAGCGGACAAATCTGATATTAAGTGACACTTTTTGGGGACCAGTGACATTAATACAGTGATCAGTAATAAAATGCACTGCACTGTACTAATGATACTGGCAGGGAAGGGGTTAACATCAGGGGCAATCAAAGTGGTAAATGTGCTCCTAGGTAGTGGGGGAGAACAGAGATCCGTGTTCCTGTTTAGAAGAAACACAAGATCTCCATCTTCCCCTCTCATAGAACGGCCATCTATTTTGTTTACATAGGCAGGCCACCGTTTTGCCTCTCCTGAGAACGATAAGCGAGTCCCAGCGGACATCGTGCCCGCTGGGCCCTGCTAATTAGCTCCTGCTGTGTCAAACCAGAGTGGGAGTGTGTTGCCGGCGGCATGCGCCGAGCCCCAGACCCAGTACATAAAATCACATACAGGTACATGATTTTGTGTAGGAGGGCCGCCCTGCCGCAATATATCTGCGTGGGGCGGTCCATAACCGGTTAATTCATTTTAAATATTGAAAGCAAACACACCCAACTCTTCATGTTTTATTTTCTTGAGAGGCATGTTGAAAAACACCCGATGCTTTTCTAGCTGAAGCCATTTCAAACAAGGGCAGATGATGTAGTATGCACTCCATGTAATCCATCTGCCCTTAGCTCAGGCATGCAGGCAGGGGGGTGTCCTCCAGACAAAAGAAGAAAAGTGCCTATGAAAACTCCTGGGATGTATGACATTATTTTGGCCTAGACCAGAAACCAGGAAGTATCCAAGGAAATGTAAAAATAAAGTTTAAACAAGAAGATATATTATACCTTCCTATCTACCTATCTATTTACGAAGGCTTGCAGCACAACATTTAAAAATAGCTAAAGTGATTGTAAATGATCACCTTGTAAAACAACCCATTTAGTTAAAAAAATATATATATATACATACACACACACACACACACATATATATATACACACCCCTTTTTCCCCCTTTTTTATAAGTGATCACATTCCCTCTGTTCTCAGCTGCATACGAGCTGAGGGAGGAGTAACAGCAGCACACCGATCTTCCCAGTGAAAAGTACATAGCAGGCACATATCAGGAAAATGAGATTCAGGTTTTACATACTCTTTATTGCCGATTGAGAAAGTTTTGTTTTGCTTTAACAAATCGTCAGCAAGCCAAATAAGAAATATCTTATATGTATGTAGCGGATGGTTGCTACTAGTTACTAACATCCACCATGTTCACCCTGCAGCCAGACTTTTATACATCACTCTTCAGTAGAAAATGTACAGTCAGTCATTTGCTTTTGTTTTTGTTTACTTGGGGGGGGTTATAAATTGGTTGGAGAAGGGGTATGGGATACACATGGAACAGATCACTTTTGCCAACATCATTAAAGGATTGTTGAATCAGTTGCATTTAGAACAAATGATAGTCTGACTTGCAAATCCTGTGCCCACAGGCCACATTGATTTGACACAAAACTCCACAGTCTCTCCTCTGGCCTTGCACCCAGCTCCCCTGGCATGCCTTTCAGATATCCAATGTGCCTCACTCACCGACCATCTCTTGCCCTGAGTCCTTGGTGAAGAATTTACCCGGACATGCGTACGACTGCTTCTACAGCTCCTCTGTTCCAGAACACCTCCTCCATGACCATGTAAGGAGAGAGGCTTCCTCTGAGCTCCCAAGCTCCTCCACTGAGGCGCGCACACCCCCAGATGGGGATGGGCCTCCTGCTGCAGTCTGAGGCCGCGTACACACGTCCGTTTTCCTCGGCAGTATCCATCAAGAAACTCGGTGGGAGATCTTTTTTGCCGAGGAAAAGCAAGGCAAGGCAAGGCAGGGGCATCTTTAATATTAACTGGACCCTAAGCAAACATTTTCTTGTGCCCCCTTCATGCAATTCCGCTCTCCACCCCCACATCATAAAAAACAAACCCCTTTTGGCCTGTGATAAAAATCCCCCCGCTGTTCTGAGACATACAATAGATAGCAGCTAGACTTAAAATCAGTTTATAGCAGCAAATCAGGCAAATACCACAATTGGTTGCCAAAGGTTACCGCTCACTGACTGGTTGCTAGAGGTTACAGCACACAATGTGGCTCCCTGATTCATTGCTAGAGGCTATGCTATGTGTGCCACAGCGAAAAGTGGTCATGGTTAAAGTGGTAAATACAATACAATTTGAGATGACTTACATTTTGTAGACATCATGAGATTTGATGTTATGCCGCTTCTAATTACAAGGCTAGCCAGCAGTGGACTGGCTGGAATTCTGCATTGGGGGGCAACCCCCCCCCCCCCCCCCACAGGTCTGGGGAAGTAAAGGTGACATATGAGAGAGAGTTTGAAGAGAAGGAGATAGAGGAAGGAGGGAAATGGAGAATAGCACATTTGTCAGAGAAGGGGGGGAGGGGAAAAAGAGAGGGCGGCTAAAGAGGAGAACAGACTGAAAGAAAGAGGAGGGAAAGGGGGGGAGTGTCTGGGGTTTGGGGAGAGAAAAAGAGAGAGGGGAAACGAAACTTTTCAGAGGAAGGGGAACATGAGATTAGGAAAAGCAGCCCCAAGGGTTGGATGCCAGAGAGGAAGGGGAAGAAGAAATCAAACTTTCCCTGCCGGAGGAGAAAGAGAGATATGTGGATTAAAAGTGAAAGGGGGGGGGGGCGACAAGCTGGAGGGAGGTAGAAGGGGCAAAGATAGAGAGAGTGAGAGGAGGGGAGAAAGAGATGGGGGGTAGGAGAAAATATATGGGGGGAAAACGATGGGGAGGAGGGAGAGAAAGTGTACGCAATAGCAGGGGGACGAGAGGTTGAGGACTGAGGAAAAGGAGTGAGACTGTTGGGGGGACCATGGTGCGGGGGGAGGAGAAAAAAAAATAGAGGGAGCTAAAGACAGGAGATAGGAGGGAGGAAGACGAGGTGGAGAAAGATGGGGGAGAGAAAGAGGATGAGAGAAAGGTAGATGAAAGAGTGAGAGGGGAAAAAAGAATCGGGGGGGGGGGGGCGAGAGAGTGAGAAAAAGAGGTATGAGAGAAAAGATCCAAGAGAGTTCCTCGTGTCGTGTGTGGGGGGGGGGGGGTAAGAAGGGGAGAGAGGGAGGAAGAAGGGGAGAGAGGGCGAGAAGGGGGACAGAGCTAACACTCCATTTATTGCTCCTCCCATTCACCCAGCCGACTGCAACTCCCCTCCAGTGGGTGGCTGGACTATACTTGATTAAATCTCCCGCCCAGCTTATGTAGAAGGCCTTCCCCTTTCATTGCTAACTCGGGCAAATGCAGGGAGGAGTGGGAGGGGTCAGGGGATCCTCATATGAGCAGCGCAATGTGGGATTGGACAGGCGGACACAGTGAAGTGAGGAAGGGGCAGGGGAAAGGTAGTGACAGGACACGGAGTCAGCGTTCTGGCAGGCAGCGGGCTCAGGATAGGTACTATGGCATCTCTTCCAGCCAGTGGGGGGGGGGGGGGGCGGGTGCTTGTGACATTCTCCTCTTCTCCTCTATAGCGCCCGAGTGCCGCGAGCAGGCAGGTGTCAGCGCCCAAGTACCCCCTAAAGGACAGGCGGTCGCAAGTACCCACAGCTGATGGCGGCGCACTAGTACCACTCCCTGATGGCGGCGCAAGTACCCCCTGATGGCGGCGCAAGTACCCCCTGATGGCGGCGCAAGTACAGGCCTAGCATGCGGCGCAAGTACCCCCTGATGGCGGCTGCCTAAATGTAACTGCCTGATGCGGCGCAAGTACCCCCTGAGCTAGGTATATTTATGTCTATTAAAAAATACTAATAAAGGCTGTATTTTCAGTGGTGCCATTTTTGCTTCACTACCCCTAGTGAGTGACTAGAGCAAGCATGCAGCCATTGAAGTCAGAATATACAACCTATATACATGTTCCAAGTCAGTGATTAACTCAAGTATAAAGCACATATAAGGATGACAGACCTGGAGCCTTCACCTCTCGAACAAGTTGCGAATGGCAGCTTCCAGATTTGATTTCAGGGACCCAAAACCAAAACTTACCAATCATTAGATGTCGTGGCTGCATTATTTTTCTCTTCCAAAGACCAACAATAGATAGTTTGCATCTCAGCCAGTTTAGCAGGGACTGGGCGAGATTCATTCAATTGTTGCCGGCAGCTATTATAGCTGCTAACAGTAATCACTGTGTTCTCCCAGTGGGGGACAGCTTTCCCTGAGGCACCCCCTTCCTTGCAAGGAGAAAATATTGGCTCCCAGGGATGGATTCCCCCATCATTGGGGAATGGAACGACATTCATGCAGCCACGTGTATGGCCTTCTTAACACACCTCCTGTATTAGAGTGCCCCCCACTCTGGATGAAGGAGCAAATGGGGTATATGTCAACAGTTTTGTCAGTTTGGAGGAAGCAAAGTGATACTTAGAAACTGACGCCAAACCCTAGCTAATAATACTTTATAAGCAGTTTTTTTTTTTTTTTATATAAATTCTTTATTTTCAAAGAAACAATGTTACAATTCCACAAGAAAAACATCTCGCAACCATGACATAACATTTATCATGAAACTTGCCAATCCCATGGCTAACAAGCTTTTTTTTTTCATTTGGGACAAAGGTTTTATAGAAATAAATAAAAGCTGATCATTCTAAGCACCCCTACCCCAGTGTTAAATGGTTTGTCATATATCCCTGATACATTCTGCTGGAGAGCTTATTCTTTTGAAAAACAACAGACTTACTGGCTAGATCGCTAGATGAAAAGAAAGAAAGGCCTATAAAAGAAAACAAATGAAGTCATCACAGCTAATGCCGCGTACACAAGACCGTTTTTCATGTCATGGAAAAAAACAAAGTTTTTCTCAACGTGATTCTTGTCAAGCCTGCCTTGCATACACAGGATCGAGATAAAAAATGAGCGGTGACGTACGACACATACAAAGGCACTATAAAGGGGAAGTTCCATTAGAATGGCGCCACTCTTTTAGGCTGATTATGCAAATTTCACTTTTTAAACTTGCTTCTGAGCATGCTCGTTTTTCCCCGTCGTTAAAGCCTACACATGACCATTTTTCACGATGAGAAAAACAACGATGTGAAAAACAACGAGAAAAAATAGAGCAGGTTCTAAATTTTCAATGGCTTTTTTTTTTCGTCCAGAAAAATGCTCTGGAGCCTTCACACGACCGTTTTCGATGAGCATTGAAAATTTTAAAAATGGCATTTTTCTCATCATGAAAAACGGTTGTGTGTACACGGCATCAGAATTGGTAAGCTGCAATATAATAAATGTTTTAACAAATGAAAAAACTGCTCCAGGTGAAATTGCTAGGCTACAAATGAACTCGCATCTAATGGGGTGCACGCCCTGTCAGTGCTGCAGGCAAATGTTTATTGAGGAGTAAAAACAAAATTCAATGGAGCAATCACATGGTTATGGCGGGGGAAGGTAAATAGGATAATAACTGTTTGCTTTTGGGGGCTCGGTTCACACTGCTGCGCTGCAAATTTGTACATTTTTTGTCCTGTGTGAGGTGTGAATCTACCGCGATTTTACCACAAATTTACCACGATTGTACCACGAATTTCAGGAGTTGGACATTCTGTGATTAATGTTCTAGCCAATGGAATTATAATGTAAAAAAAAAGGTGTTAACTTCCTGTATATTTCCTGTCTTTTTGTGGAGAGTAGTGTGGTGGAATTCGCGCATATGTGAACCATCAATGCGATTCCAGAACGATTTACATTGATGTCTATGCAGACTAAATTCGCAACACAACTCTGTAAACACGCACAAGACCCTTTTTCATCGCATTCGTAGATGAATCGCAATGCATGTATGTGAACGACTGTCATTGAAAACAGTGACTTTATGGATGACATGCGAATTTCGAATTTTTTTGTCGCATCACATTCGTTATGAACTTGCATCAGTGTGAACCGGGCCTTAAAGGTATATGTCACCAAATTATTTAATAAACAGATAAAGAATGCACCAGCATCAGACTGGTCAGTGTCCAGATTGGTAAACGCGAATATTAAAGGAGAAGTAGGACACAGATCTTGTGGCCATACTTCCCCTGTGGGCCACAGGTGTGCACTTCAGAGGAGAGAGGGTTAAAGCACGCTGTCAGCTGACATCAGCACCATGACTAAGCTCCGGGGGGCAGAGTGAAATGCATTGGAGTTGTGGCCTGGTAGGAGTCCAGGCTGAGGTTGCCTATCCATTCACCTCTTTAGGACACCTTAGGTGTGCGGCTTCCAGGGGCCACCCCTTTTTTCCTTGAACTCTCGCAGGAGCCGGGCTCCATCCCCTGTTAGCACTCTAACAGCAGCTGTGGATGCACCATCTACATTCCCCCTCCTTACTGAGCCTGAGCGGCACACATACACTTTTCTTGGTCACAGCTGACATCACTGACATCAATGTCAGGATCCACCAAGATGCCTGACCAGCAACTTATTCAGCCTCTCAGCGAGCCGCTGGGAGTCTGAACCAGCAGCTGTCGCCCCCTCCACAGCCCAGCTCTCCAGGGAGCGCAGATGGAGCAGAGTAGAGAGCTAGAGACTGACAGTGACCAGCTCTCTGAAGACCAAGAACCGAGCGATCAGAAGTCATGTGATCGCTCAGTTCAAAGTCTTAGAGCCGGCGAGGGACAAATGCAGCAATGCTGCAGCCACCTAGGGGAGTATATTGTTTATTTACTTGCTCTTCTCTTTTAAATTTGAGTATTAAGTCCGATAATATCACGTAACTGTCGGCAATATTCAGCACGGGGCATTGTCCAGAGGTTGCAAGCCCATGGAACTCTCTGCTGAACAGTAATTTAGACAGATAATTCATTATCTACTATATTTTCCAAAACCAACTACCAAGCAATAAATGTAAAAAAAATAAAGACAATCTTTGTACCATTTCAAAATGCTTTACAACACTTTGATCTTCCCATAACATTTAACTACAGCTGCTGCAAAATATTTCATTTTAGTGGGATCAGAAAAATTCCCACAGCTTTAGGGAACAACGTAATAATAGGAATTGCCAGCAAATAATGAAAAATCAGCACTAGAGATAGGCCACTGGGATTACAGAAGGAAATGATTTAATAATATTTCTGTTATTTCACACCCGGAACATGGCGTGACATAGAGAGCGTGCCGGAGAATACTAGTACACACTGGAAGGAAATCATACTTCAAATGACTCAGAACAATTGCCTTTGAGTAATGAAAAGTGAGAGTACAGTAATAAGAATAGATAGCATAGGAGGTATAGTAAATAGAACACACTTTATAATGCCCTGGACATACTGTATATTGATCTCTGTATAATTGCTATCTTATTAAGAGGACGGGGATTCTCAATGAGGTACCAAGATTGTGAGGCACTTTGTTACCGCGCTTTGTTGATTCTTGTACAATACCGCTAAACAGGTAGTTATATATGACACTCTCAAATGCAATATATAAGAATATCTAGCTAATGCTGACTATACACAGAAGAATACAAAACATAAAAACAAGATATGTGGCCCACTGTTTGAATATAAAAAGACACATCCATAGTTTCATTTAATGCAGAAGAAAAGCCACTATACTCATGTGACGAGACCCTTGTTTGCTCGGTTCTGCTCTCCCAACACTCCTCTGCTTCTATTGGATCAGATTGCCAATTGCAATGTCTGATGGTCCAGTCATCCAAGGTTCCGGGATCCGAGCTACAGCTATGTGCCGTTCGGATCCATTTAGAACACACACCAGGCAGGCTGTATGTATGTTCAAACAGGACTCATTTATTGAAAGTACACAGCACACTTTTATACAGAATTTGGAACATCCCGCCCCCAACAACCGCTTTCCTATTGGTCAATTGTAAAGTGTATGCAGTCTTCACTCAGGTCCTCCTTAACCATGCAAATGAGGACTTAAAAATTACGCAGCAGAAATTGGTCCCAAAGCTTGGAAAGCACGATTGTTATGTGTATCGAGACGGAAGCCCCAGAGGGCAATCAATGTACACAATAGCCCGGTCTATTTAACAGGACTTAATTACTACCTCTGAGAGGTCACATTCCTTTAGATAATGACATGCTAATTCAATACTTCTGACAGAGGACTTCTGACCTTTAGAACAATACCCAGTCTTTTTAGCGTAAACACATACAACTGAAAGGATACTGCTAACTACAACACACATACAATGAACTTCAATCACATTCTAAAAGACATTTAGTTGAGGTAATTATCTCCCAGAGACTTCCCGTCTCTGACAACAGCCATTCACCTGCAGAACACAATAAAAAGGTATTTCACAAGTCGGCCCCACTTAGCATTTCAATAGCCTGAGCTAAGCATTGAAGGGTCATTGTCCTGTTGACCTAGTCAGGACAAAATAAACCACTTGTAATATGTCCAGTATCTCCTGCAATGAACTGTCAGGAATGTCCCATCTTCTGAAATACATGAATTAGGATTTCAAGTAGAAACACTCCAGCACTCCAAGATCCATGACAACTCACTATAATTAAAGTGTCACAACAGTAAAATCAGTGTGTATATGCAGTAAAGCATATTTGTTATACTCACTGTGGATCCTAAGGGGTTAATCCTTTGCATTGTGCATCGATGTTTTATCCTGTGTTCTCTGATCCTACCCTTCTTCCACTGTCCCCAACCCATCTCCTGATAGAACAAAGCCTTGGCGGTGTATTGCTAGAGTCGTTTTTTTTGGGAGGGTGCATGTGTCAGCACAGGGCCAATTAGCACTGTGCAGACAGAGGGTCAGGGGTCATACAGCCTCATAGAACAGTCAGAGGAGAATGAAAACTCCTCCTACAAGCTTTAACAAGACACGAATAGAAATCATAAGCCTTCTATATACTGCTGATGAGAAAAGGTATTAAGCTGTGTACTGAAGGAGACCAGATATAGTGAATGCAGGGGTTTAGTAACACTTTAAATGTTAAAAATGTTGTCTCCCCCCAACACACATTCCTATCTATTCTGCATACCCTGTATAAAAAAGATCTGTTTTCCCTTTTTTTATTTGCTCCGGTTAAGTGATCAAGCTGCTAAAACTTCCTGATGTTAGTGAGCGGCTGCTGCATGGGAGCAGGGACGTGCGGTTAGGTCAGCAAGGTACTGGGTAGTATCAGAGCCAGATACACACAGGTTACATATTCGCAAGTTACATATTTGTTGCATACTAGCTCATCATGCCTTTTTTTTTTTTAACAAAGGTGAATTTAGCCTTGAAGTTTGATTGTTTGCCATGAGAAACAGTTTTGTTTTATAATCATTTCACTAGTTGTCTACTTGGAGAGCTCAAGCAATTTTCATTTAGCAGGGTCTCTTTAATCTGATTCTGTTTAATGAAAAACATTCTTCTGGCATTCCGTCTGAAGCTTCTGACTTAATACCTCCCTAAGTCTGCAGTTTATACTGAGATACTGTACATGTTTAATGTATTTTAGTTCAATTCTACAAGGATAACCTTAATGTATGCACATATTTCATAACTTCATTTTACCAAAATTAGATGTGACAATAGGTATGAACTAGAAAAAAACAGATTGACACAGAAATGATATTCAGTAAAACCTTGGATTAGGAGTAACTTAGTTTGAGAGCATTTGCAAGACAAGCAAAATGTTTCAATAAATAATGACTTGATAAACAAGCAATGTTTTGATATACAAGGAATTTAGCAACTCACATGGTTGATCATTAAAACAGGCACATCTAAGTATGCAGGGATCTGGGGTAAAGCTGTCCACATAGACCGCCTTCCATTGACGTCATCCCTTCTATGCTGCGCTTCAAGCTTCGCTTTCAGATCGCTCTACTGCAGGGTAGTCTTTCCGGGCACAACTGCAGACTGACAGGGGTAAGAGCCAGCAGTGTGGTGGATGGTCTATGTGGACAGCTTTACCCTGGAAGCATACATACATGTGTCTGTTTTAATCATCAACCATGTGAGTTGCTAAATGTTGTACCTTCATTAAATGTAATCATATTGCTACACTTAGAGGCGCAGCTCTTCTCTTTTATACTCTGTTGCACCTGCTGGATTTTGCTTCTAATCCCCTTGTGGAGGCTTCCATTTGCGGATGGACATTTTATGGTTACACAACCTATCACATTGCTATAATCTTTTTATATGGACTATAAACTAGGGTTATACCGATACCGAGCCTTTGCGTGGGTACTTGTACTCGTGCAAATGCTCCCGATGCTTCACCTGATACCTGGGATGGGAGAGAGAGGCAGCGTACAACAGGAAGTCAGTGGGCGCTCAGTGGAAATCCCTCACCGTACAGAGATGGCTGTGGTGTGCACTCCTCCTGCACCCGGCATATTCTCTTCCCTGACAGGCGGAATGAGCTCCACCCGAAAGATGCCTTCTAGTGCCGGCTCCGTCATGACATCATTCAGCTGTTTAGGAGGCGGGATAGAAGAGGAGGAGAAAGTGCTGCCGGCGCTGGGGGGCAACAGTGTGCATGTGATTAATAACCTGCCGATCTGTTTACACACACACACACTGTCTGCATAGTGCGAAGAGCCCAAGAGCAGCTCTGCCCCCCCCCCCCCACCCCCAGCTCAACAATCACACTTCTCTCTGGTGAGACATGAATGATGTCTTAAAGAGGGCAGGGCCTGCTGTTTTAAGGGGGGGCTCGCTGATCTCTGGAAGTATCTAAGGGGGGGGCTTTGAGCTAATGGGGGTTTCTAAAAGGGGGTACTGACTGCTGATATAATGTGTGGTAACCAACCATTAGATCAGCAGCCCCCCCCCCTTGGAGACCCCACATTAGCTTACAGCCTACCTTATATCAATGTCCCCCCCCCCCTTATCAGTGCTGCCTATCTGTGTCCATCTTTGCCGCCTATCTGTGTCACACATCAGTGCAGCCCTATAAGTGCCACTTCATCTGTGCCCATCATTGCTGCCTATCAGTATCGCACATCAGTGTAGCATTATAAGTGGCACTTTATTTGTGCCCATCATTGCCACCTATATGTGCCATCTTTCAGTGCCAGACATCAGTGCATGCCACCTACCACTGCCATCCTTCAGTGTGTGCCACCTATCAGTGCCAGCCATTAGTGCGTGCCACCTATCAGTGCCATCTTCCAGTGCATGCCACCTATCAGTGCCATCTTTCAGTGCATGACACCTATCAGCTCCATCTTTCAGTGCCAGCCATCCGTGCCATGTATCAATGCCATCTTTCAGTGCCAGCTACCAGAGCCAGCCATCAGTGCATGCCACCTATCAGTGCTCATCAGTGCTGCATAATCAGTGCCACCTATCAGTGCCCATCCATCAGTGAGACTGTCAGCCATCAGTCAGTGCCACCTTTTAGTGCCCATCAGCCAGTGCCATCTATCAGTGCATCACATGACATTAAAAAAAAGTATTGGTAATCGGTATCGTCGAGTACCTGAAAAAAAAGTATCAGTACTTGTACTCAGTGTTAAAAAAGTAGTGTCGGGACAACCCTACTATAAACTGAAAGACCTATGAATAACTGGTTGTGAAACGAATCATCTGAGTTTCCATTATTACTTATGGGGAAATTTGCTTTGATATACGAGTGCTTTGGATTACAAGCATGTTTCCGGAATGATATATGCTTGCAATCCAAAGTTTTACTGTACTGATTTCATAATAGATGCCTCCAAACACAGTGAAAAATATAAAATGTACACATTGAATATACACGACGGTTTCAATTAATGGCATGCATGGACATTTTAGACTGTAAATAAAAGATCTGGACAGCAAGAATTACTGGATGAAAAATAAGTAAATAGCAGCTAATGCCAAGTGGGCAAACTAAAGAAAGCAGAGTGATGAAGCGCCTAGCAGATGTTAATCCTCCTGTCTGACCACAGATGTATGGTATGTTCTCTGGCACCGACAGGCACCTCCACAAGCTGCTTTGCTTTACTTAGTTGCACATGCCTTGCTGCCTCAGTGTCACTGTAACACCATCAATTTGCTGAAGTGAGTTAGGGTCTTTAACCCCGAGTTCCCATAGCTAAGTAAATGTTTCTTATTTGCTTTTCAGAGACATCCTGGAAACCTAGCACAATGATCTAACCAACCCTGACATCTGTTTACTATCTATCCACCTGCTTTAATAAGGTAGCTGGCTGCAAATCCACTTCATACATGGCAAGGTGCCTGGATAAATATTCTCATTTCACCAGACTCCAGGCTAGCGTCTGTTCCAGCACAATGTCCATGTGTCACCTGCTAGCAAATCACCTCATCTTCATGAAGGACGCCTGTTGAAACAATGCTCCATGTAGTGAGTACTGAAACCGTAACTTCTCTACTTCCTTGCAGCATTCATTTGGTATAGACAGCGATGACCCAATTCATCACGACTGACAAATCCTACACTTATATGCTGTCTCTCTCGCCTATAGCTAAAACTAGACACATGCTTGGTGAATAGAAATGTTCACTTTAAGGAAGGATAGCAGGTCTATTGTGTGACGTTTCCACATCCCATGTCCAATGGAAATATGAGGTATATATAAACTCTTAACAATGAGAATCTCTAATTTGCTTCTCTCTTATTTGCTTCTCCCTCTTTTAAATATACCATCAAAGTGGTTGTAAACCTCAGACATAAAGTATGAACAAACTATATCCCTTGTTTGTACTTGTTTCTATCTAGAGCACTATATATATCATTCCTGTCTGCTGCTTCAATCCCCTGCCAGTGGCGGTGTGTCTATAGAGGGCGCTGGAGCGCCACCCCCTCTGGCTCTCGCACTGCCACTGATTACAATAACATAGATTCATGCATTGCACCATGCCATAAAACACAGTCACTGTGCCATGCCATCAAGCACAGCCACCGTGCCATCAATTGTCACCACTGTGCCATACCATTATTGTTGCCAGCCGCTGCCGCCGACTATTCAGATGGCCGGACGGTGAGCGCCAGCCACCTGAATAACGGCAGCTGGTTGGCTGTGCAGAAGTGCCTATCAGAGCCAGCGGCCGGAAACTTATCTAAGGGACGTACGGTTGGTGCGTTCCTTAGATGAGACTGACAGGCGTCTCAGCCAATAAGGTTCACCAGCTCTGATTGGCTGAAGCGTCATCGAGGGCGGGAGAAGACATCGAGGGACGTGGAAGGAGGATAGCTGACCCCCAGAAAGGTAAGTGCCGGGCAGGGGGAGGGGCATGATACAGGGCACAGTGGCGACAATGGGCACAGTGGCATCAATGGGCACAGTGACATCAATGGGCACAGTGGTGACAATTAAAGGGCACAGTGGCGACAATTGGCACAGTGGCGAAAACTGTTTAATGGCATGACACAGTGGCTGCGTTTGATGGCATGGCACAATGGTGACAATTGATGGCACAGTGGCTGCGTTTGATGGCATAGCACAGTGGTGACAATTGATGGCACAGTGGCTGCGTTTGATGGCATGGCACAGTGGCTGCGTTTGATGGCGTGGCACAGTGGCTGCATTTGATGGCATGGCACAGTGGCGACAATTGATGGCACAGTGGCTGCGTTTGATGGTATGGCACAGTGGTGACAATTGATGGCACGGTGGCTGTGCTTGATGGCATGGCACAGTGACTGTGTTTTATGGCATGGTACAGTGGTGACAATTGATGGCACAGTGGCTGCGTTTGATTGCATGGCACAGTGGCTACGTTTGATGGCATTTCACAGTCGTGACAATTGATGGCGCAGCGGCTGCGTTTGATGGCATGGCACAGTGACTGCATGGCACAGTGGTGACAATTGATGGCATAGTGGCTGCGTTTGATGGCATGGCACAGTGGTGACAATTGATGGCACAGTGGCTGCATTTGATGGGCCCAGTGGCTGCATTTGATGGGCCCAGTGGCTGCAATTGTTTTTTTTTTTTCTTTTAAAAGAAACATCGTTTTCCTCGACGAGTTACTTGTCAGGCTTGTCAAGCTTCCTTTGCGTACACACTGTCAAGACAAAATCTCGTCGTTCTCAAACACGGTGACATACAACACGTACGACGGCACTATAAAGGGGAAGTTTGATTCCACTGGCGCCACCCTTGGGGCTACTTTTACTAATCTCATGTTACTGCGCGTTAAGTAAAAGTTTGGTGAGAAACGATTCAGGCTTTTCAGTCTGTTACAGCGTGACAAATGTGCTATTTCTATTACGAACGCTACTTTTACCGAAGGTGCGCTCCCGTCTCATTCTGAGCATGCGTGGGTTTCTAAGCATACACACAAACGCATTTCTTGTCGTAAACCAGCCCGACGAGAAACATGGCGAGGAAATTGAGACTCCCGACGAGAAAAAAGAGAACCTGTTCTCTTTTTTTTTTCTCGTCGAGATCCACGACAGTTTTCTCGACGAAAAACATACACACAACCGTTTTCCTTGGCAAAAAAGCTCTGCCACCAAGTTTCTTGATGGATTTTGTCGAGGAAAACAGTCGTGTGTACGAGGCCTGAGAGAAAAATGGTGACGGGAGGGGCCTCTAGCTGATAGACAGTCTCAGCTTTGTGCTTTGTGTAGGGGGTGTGTCCTTTCCCTCCAACCAGCTATCAGAGCTCTCTTCACTGCAGAGTGTAACTTCAGCTCTCCGCCCCGATTTCTGGAACTCAGGCCGCATAAACACGACCGTTTTCCTCGGCAGACTCCATCAAGAAACTTGGTGGCAGAGCTTTTTTGCCGAGGAAAACGGTTGTGTGTACGCTTTTTATCGAGGAAACTGTCGAGGAACTCGACGAGGAAAAAATAGAGCAAGTTCTCTTTTTCCTCAACGGGAGTCTCAATTTCCTCGTCGTGTTCCTCGTCGGGCTGGTTTTTAGACGAGAAACTTGAGCGTGTGTATGCTAAGAAACCCGCGCACCTTCGGTAAAAGTAGCGTCTGTAATGGAAATAGCACATTTGTCACGCTGTAACAGACTGAAAAGTGCAAATGTCTCTTACCAAACTTTTACCTAACACGCAGTAACATGAGATTAGCAAAAGCAGCCCCAAGGGTTGTGCCAGTGAATCGAACTTCCCCTGCCGTTGTATGTGTGAAGTCACAAGTTTGAGAACGAGGAGATTTGGTCTTGACAGTGTGTACGCAAACACAGCTTGTCAAGTTTCTCGACAAGCCTTAGGGTCCTTTCACAGGTCCGTTCCGTTCGTCCGTTTTTTGGACGTCCGGTAACAGACCTCAATGCTTCCCTATGGGAGCGGATCCATTAGCGGATGATGCATCCGCTAACGTCCGCTAGATCCGCATCCGTTTTTGCGGACGGAAGAATGCCCTATTTTTCTTCCGTCCGCCCAAACGGATCGGATGCAAACGGACAGACGGTCCGTTTCCATCAGACTCCCCATAGGGGAGAGCGGAGGAGAGACAGGGCGGTCCCTGCACAGTGTGCGGGGACCGCTCCGTCCGCCGACAGCTGAGCGGAAACCCCCCCGATGAGCTGACGGACACACGGAGCGGACCGAAAAACGGTCCGCTCCGTGTGAAAGGACCCTAACAAGGAACTCGTCAAGGAAAACAATATGTCTTTTCTGACGAGTTCCTCGGTCGTGTGTACGAGGCCTCAGACAAGCTGTATAAATTCTGCACTTTGAATGGCTGTAGAGAGAAAAAGACTGCAGATAGGCAGGTACAATTTCTGTAGGAGAATTTGTTTCATCTCTGTGTATCACCTGGGGCCAGTAACTTAACTGGGTATATGTAAAGCCTTGTACACCATGCATGTGTATGAGGCTTTGAGGTTTCTTGTCAAGAAAACTGCCCAGAATCTCGAAGATAAAAATAGAGAACCTGCTCTCTATTTTCTCGTAATTCTCGGCAGTGTTTTCCTGCTGGGAAAAACGAGCATGCGTATACTTACCTGCCTCAATGGAAACCTGCGCATGCTCAAAATGACTTTGACGCATTCGTGGTAGCTTCCAAGGCATAGGTAGGCGGAAGCAAGTTGGTGGCGATGGCATCGAATGTGACGAGCGTATGCTCGTCGTAGGTGATGACGTCACCGCGTTCATGCCATTTAAAAGAACGTGTGTACACATCGTGTGTACACATCGTGTGTACACATCTCATCTCATCAGGAAAAAAGATTTTTTTTTCCTGACCAGAGTCCCGGCCGTGTGTACAGGACTTTAGGTTTTGCAACCACTTTAAATGGCTTTTGTTGTATACTATATGTTTGATAAGTTCAACAAAATACCTGTTGATCCTGCCAGAAATCGTTTGAGATGATAACTTTCTGTGCTGCACTATTATCAGTTGCCATTGTTCCTAAATTTAGGAACTATAGAGCACCTCCCCTATGTTAAAGACATGAGGAGAGGAACGGGGGGGGGGGATGATCAGAGTCCTAACACACTTCCTCTCCTGAGGTGATAACACTTCTGCTTCAGAGATACAGTACAGCAAGTGTTGTTACCCTAGGACAGGATGTCATTTACTGGCAGGATCACTAGGAGAAAAAAAATGAATGCAGTTACCACATCTATGGACTGTTAAGCTGCAATATATCACATGTTTTTGCTTTAATAAATCTGAATGTGGTATATGTTTTTCCTAGTCATTTAACTACTACCGTTAAACAGAAATGTCTCACTGGTTTAGAAAATGAGAGAGGTGCTAATTATGTTATTAGGCTTTTTAGTGGAGGTCTAGAGTCCTAGGAGTGTCAAAGAACAGAACAACTGTGAATCTGGTGAGCTCTTCTGGAATCATGATGAGCTTAGCAGTAATTTCTTTCACTTAACCCTGTAATTAAGGATAGAGTAACTGTCACTTAAAATACCAGTCACACTATTGCTTTTCCTATAACTGCATGTAGATACCCTTAAGCTGCAATACTATTATAACTACATAGGAATGACTGCTCTCTGAGAACATGAAAACATAACATTAACAGGTTAATTAAGCAGGAACTTCACCCTTAAAAAATAAATAAAAAAATGAAATAAAAGTCTATAACAGCTATAGATACAGTCCCCGGCAAAAATAGTTAATGTTGATAGAGAGAGTTCCGCTTTAAGGCTGTTTAAATCTCACCTACACAACATAACTGCTGTCTTTATAGTGCGTGTTTGAAATTGTTCAGCTGTACTAGCACGATTTCAAATCGGCATTTCAGTCCAATGCCACGTACACACAATCGGATTTTCCGATGGACTTGTTTCATCGTAAATTCTGATCCTGTGTGGGCCCCATCTGACTTTTTTCCATCCGAGTAAAAAAAAAAAATAGAACATGTTTTAAATTCTTCCGATTGAAAAAAATACAATGGGAAATTCCGATCGTCTGTGTGGAATTCCATCGCAGAAAAATCCACGGATACTCAGAATCAAGTCAACGCATGCTCGGAAGCATTGAACTTCATTTTTCTCGGCTCCTCGTAGTGTTTTACACCAAAGCTTTTTGGACGGACGGAATTTAGTCTGAGGCCTCGTACACACGTCCGAGGAACTCGTTGTTTTCCTTGTCGAGTTCCTTGTTAGGCTTGTCGAGAAATTCGATAAGCTTGCTTTGCGTACACACATTAAAGACCAAATCTCCTCATTCTCAAACGCGGTGACTTAAACACATACAACGGCAGGGGCTGCTTTTGCTAATCTCATGTTACTGCGTGTTAGGAAAAAGTTTGGTAAGAGACGTTTTTACTTTTCAGTCTGTTACAGCGTGACAAATGTGCTATCTCCATTACAAACGCTACTTTTACCGAAGGTGTGTGGGTTTCTTAGCATACACACGCTCGAGTTTCTCGTCGAAAACCAGCCTGACGAGGAACACGACGAGCCAATTTGGACTCCCGTCGAGGAAAAAGAGAAAGTTTTCCTCGCCAAAAAAGCTCTCCCACCAAGTTTCTTGATGGATTCTGTCAAGGAAAATGGTCGTGTGTACGAGGCCTGACAGTGTGTAGGTAAGACTGATGGAAGTCAACTTCATCAGAATTCCGACAAAAAATTCCATCAGATTTTATACCATCGGAATTTCCCATCGTATGTACACGGCATTCCTTCAGATGACGATTTGAGAGTCATTAAAATTGCCCCCCGAAGTCACCAAAAGTAGTGCAAGAAGCGGCATTGCATCGATCCGGATAGTGCCATTGCCGGCAATAGGCTCCGATTTGGCATGCGATTTGACATGTCAAATAGGCCCGGTGTGAACAAGGGCTACAGCTATTCTTGATCGTATGTCTTCAGGAAATTCCTTTTTTGTCAGCAACAGTGGAGCATAGTTCCTCCCATTGATTCCAATAATGGGTCACTATTTCTCCCACAATTCCTCTCACTGACACCAATGATGGAGCACTATTCCTCCCACTAATATCAATGATGGGCACTATTCCTCCCATTGACACCAAGGATGGGGCAGTATTCCTCTCACTGACACAAACCATGGGGCACTATTCCTCCCATTGACATCAATGATAGGGCACTATTCCTTCCATTTACACCAATGATAGGGCGCTATTCCTCCCACTGACATAAATAATGGGGCACCATTCCTCTCACAGACACCAATGATAGGGCACTATTCCTCCCATTGATATCAACTCTGGGGCACTATTACTCCCAATAATACCAATCATGGGGCATTGTTTAATCCCACTGACCCCAGGACATGTTCTCCCACTGGCCACAGTCCGGCCCCCTAAAGTTTGAAGGACGGCAAACTGGCCCTTTGTTTAGAAAGATTGGAGACCCCTGCTCTAACGCATCATGGTGTCAAGCATGAATCAGTACTAGATTTACTATTTATAAACCTTTAAATAAAGCTTTTTGGCCAGGATAATGCCTTGCACCTACAATGGAAACACAAATAGTAATATCGCTAGCAAAGCATAGTTCACAACAATGCAATATAACAAACAGCGGGCTTAAAAATAATTAAATTCATGCCCAAAAGTTGCTCAGTAACATGACTTGGCTATGTATAAAAAGGTTATGCTCTGGGACAAGACAGGGGCCTAATGCAGGAATTGTTGACAGATAAGGCACGGCCCAAGTGCTCCTGCATACCTTTCCACCGGCTCTCTCTCACTGGTAATGACTCTGCCCATCCACAGCAATACAAACCCCCGGGTCATTTCTATGTGTATCAATCACATCTCAAAGTGATCGTACAAGCTTCAGCTACCATTCCTGCTTCAGCATTGCGAGGAGGCGATACGACAAGTATGCTGCACAAATATATCAATTATACATACAATAACTATTTTTCAGGACTAGGGCTACACAGCACAAAATAATGAATCTCCCAGGCAGCTATTGTGTTCTACTAGTTGGCCCCATCAACTGTCAAATACTTAGACATTGACAGTTGATGGGGCCAACTAGTAGAACCAATCAGATGCAGGCAATGTCTAGGTATTTGACAGGTGATGGGGCCAACTACCGGTAGTAGAACCAATCAGATGCAGGCAATGTCTAGGTATTTAACATGTGATGGGGCCAACTAGTAGAACCAATCAGATGCCGGCAAATACCTAGACATGGTTGGTTGCAAGCACTGTTGATCTGACAGTTTTTTTCTGCCCAACTTCTCCAATTTTTCAATTGAAGGACGTCAGGTAGGAAACGGCTGACAGAGCAACTCAATGAGAGAATTTTGTCTCCTTGTTGTAAACTTAAAAATGATTTCACCTTAATGCAATCTATGCATTACGGTGAAAAAACATCTGAAGATGCCGCCCCCCCCCCCCTGACCCCATTTTACTTACCTGACCCCTCGAAAGTCCAGCGCTCGGTCCCCAGATCCTTTTCGCCGTTCAGCCTGACCACTTATTGGCTAAAGCGGATGGATTGAGAGCACCGCAGCCATTGGCTGGCGCTGCTGTCAATCATATCCAGTGGTGCGGCTCGCCGAGGGCCGGGGCCGAGTGATACAGTGAGCAGCTATGGCCGCTCGCTGTATCACAGGAGCACGCCCGCAAGGACTCACCACCCTGCGAGCTCTCTCGCATGAATGTGGTGAGTTCTTGCAGGGAGGACCAGAGACAGCCGCCGAGGGACCCCTAAAGACGTGGATAGGGGCCACTCTATGCAAAACTAACTGCACAGTGGAGGTAAGTATAACATGTTTGTTATTTTAAAGAAAATAAAAATCCTATAGTGACCCTTTAAATTTGCTCTGTGTATGGCTGGCAAGTCAAGACTGTACCTTAAAAAACACAAGGCTCTCGGATCAACTTTATAATCCCTTTGGAGGAGTATTGCATATATTTGATTTAAATATATCTTATAAGTGCAACACTGGGCAGCACAGCCTACACTCCATACAGGTGAAAAGAAATGTACTTTTGTGCTACTAAAATAAAGTAAGTGCTATATATTAAATCTAAGAGGTTGCTTCTTAACACCAACTGTTATTAGCATACAGGTGAATGGGAGCTGTTATACATGAACTAATGTGTGTTGGTAATGTGGGTTAAGAGGGCATTAGATTATAGGGACACAGTGATAAAGCACATCTGCATGAGGCCTTAGTGGAAAAATCACACTGGCTTATCATTTCAATCGACAAAATGGCAGAGAAAGCCTAGCATGTCAGAGTGTCATTTTTAATAAGATACAGATTAGCTCCACAGATTTGAACAAATAGTCTGCAATACAGCAACAAAATACGTGCAAAATGATTTACAGCTAAGAACTGTCTGCAAGTATAATCCATAATATTTTAGTGGTTATACGTGATGGACTACAGTTTGCCCATTAACAGTTTCGCTGTGTTACTTAAAGCGGAGTTCCAAACACAATTTTTTATTGTTTTTAAATATATAATTTACTATCATATGATATTGTTTTTACATTGGCTTGTTTTGTAAATAGCAGTGCATTAGTTAATGTTTAAATTAAAAACTCACCTTATATTCCTTATGCTCGGGCGTTCCCGCGAACATAAACTTCCGGGTTGCGGTGCTGCTGAATAACCAGTATGCACTGTCCATTCTCGCGCATGCGCAGTATGTACGGCGCACAGCGCCATACACTTCAGATGTTGCCGTCACAACAGGCATCATCGTCGGAAGTGCCTGCCCCATTTTAATGGCAATGAAGCCCTCGGTGCTGCCCACAGAGCCCACAGAGCCCAGGAGCACAGGCGCTGAGGAAAATGATGTCAGGTGCCACAGAGGGGAAGTGGCAGAATACAAAGGACCCCACATCAAAAGTGCTAAAGGGGTGAGTAAAAAAATAAATAAAAATTCCAAGTGTTTTTGCTGATGCATAATGCTGTTGATTCCTGCAGAGTTTTTTTTTTTTGGGTGGAACTCCACTTTAATCATTATTAATAGATTGTGACACTAACCAAGGGGGTTATTTACGAAAGACAAATCTACTTTGCACTACAAGTGCAAACTACAAGGGCAAAGTACACCTGAAATTGCACTGAAAATGCATTTGGAAATGCAGTCACTGTAAAACTGAGGGTTAGATCTGAAATGAGGGGAAGCTCTGCTGATTTTTTTTTTTCATTTTTTATATGGGAGAGCTTTTCATTTTGCATAATTGTTGGCGATTATATGGTTATCCAACATTTGACAATAAAGGGATGTGTCTTACAGTAGAGCTTCTCATACATTTATGCTATCATTTTGGTAATGTGTATGATTAATTCAAGGTTTTCTCCCCACCTCCTAATCCCAAGATCAGTCAACCAGGTATACAGTTGCAATAAAAAGTATGTGAACCCTTTTGGAATGATATGGATTTCTGCACAAATTGGTCATAAAATGTGATCTGATCTTCATCTAAGTCACAACAATAGACAATCACAGTCTGCGTAAACTAATAACATACAAATAATTAAATGTTACCATGTTTTTTATTGAAAACACCATGTAAACATTCACAGTACAGGTGGAAAAAGTATGTGAACCCCTAGACTAATGACATCTCCAAGAGCTAATTGGAGTGAGGTGTCAGCCAATTGGAGTCCAATCAATGAGATGAGATGGGAGGTGTTGGTTACAGCTGCCCTGCCCTATAAAAAACACATACAAGTTCAGGGTTTGCTTTTCACAAGAAGCATTGCCTGATGTGAATGATCCCTCGCACAAAAGAGCTCTCAGAAGACCTACGATTAAGAATTGTTGACTTGCATAAAGCTGGAAAAGTTTTAAAAAAGTATCTCCAAAAGCCTTGCTGTTCATCTGTCCAGGATTAGACAATTTGTCTATAAATGGAGCACGTTCAGCACTGCTGCTACTCTCCCTAGCAGTGTCCGTCCTGTAAAAATGTCTGCAAGAGCACAGCGCAGACTGCTCAATGAGGTGAAGAAGAATACTAGAGTGTCAGCTAAAGACTTACAAAAGTCTCTGGCATATGCCAAAATCCCTGTTAGCGAATCAACAATACGTAAAACACTAAACAAGAATGGATTTCATGGGAGGATACCACAGAGGAAGCCACTACTGTCCAAAAAAAACATTGCTGCACATTTACAGTTTGCACAAGAGCACCTGGATGTTCCACAGCAGTACTGGCAAAATATTCTGTGGACAGATGAAACCAAAGTTGAGATGTTTGGAAGAAACACACAACACTATGGGGGTTATTTACTAAAGGCAAATCCACTTTGCACTACAAGTGCACTTGGGAGTGTAGTCACTGTAGGGGAATATCTGAAATGAGGAGAAGCTCTGCTGATTTTATCATCCAATTATGTGCAAGCTAAAATGTTGTTTTTTTATTTTCCTTGCATGTCCCCCTCAGATCTACAGTGACTGCACTTGCAGTGCACTTGTAGTGCAAAATGGATTTTCCTTTTGTAAATAACCACCTATGTGTGGAGAAAAAGAGGCACAGCACACCAACATCAAAACCTCATGCCAACTGTGAAGTATGGTGGTGGGGGCATCATGGTTTGGGACTGCTTTGCCAGGGCCTGGAAAGATTGCTATCATCAAAGGAAAAATTAATTCCCAAGTTTATCAAGACATTTTGCAGGAGAACTTAAGGCCATCTGTCCACCAGCTGAAGCTCAACAGAAGATGGGTGTTGCAACAGGACAACGACCCAAAGCATAGAATTAAATCAACAACAGAATGGCATTAACAGAAGAAAATATGCCTTCTGGAGTGGCCCAGTCAGAGTCCTGACCTCACCCCGATTGAGATGCTGTGGCATGACCTCAAGAAAGCGATTTACACCAGACATCCCAAGAATATTGCTGAACTGAAACAGTTCTGTAAAGAGGAATGGTCAAGAATTAATCCTGACCGCTGTGCACGTCTGATCTGCAACTACAGGAAACGTTTGGTTAAAGTTATTGCTGCCAAAAGAGGTTCAACCAGTTATTAAATCCAAGGGTACACATACTTTTTCCACCTGCACTGTGAATGTTTACATGGTGTGTTCAATAAAAACATGGTAACATTTAATTCTTTATGTGTTATTAGTTTAAGCAGACTGTGATTGTCTATTGTTGTGACTTAGATGAAAATCAGATCACATTTTATGACAAATTTGTGCAGAAATCCATATCATTCCAAAAGGGTTCACATACTTTTTATTGCAACTGTAGATGTTTACAGACAAATAAACATTTCCCAATAAACCATGAATGGTTATGAAGTAAAAGTCACAATATCACCAGCAACATGATCATTAGTGTGACAAAGGCCTTAGGGTAGCCTTTCATTTTGCCATTTTTTATCTGCTTATATGTATACTTCTTGAATAAATACTCATAGAAAATGATCCACATGTATTAACTATATACAGTGGATATAAAAAGTCTACACAAAATGTCAGGTTTCTGTGATGTAAAAAATGAGACAAAGAAAAATAGTTTCAGAATCTTCCACTTTTAATGTGACCTATAAACTGTACAACTCAATTAAAAAATAAACTGAAATCTTTTAGAAGGGGCAAGAAAAAAAAAATAATAATAATGTGGTTGCATAAGTGTGCACACATCTTATAACGGGGGATGCAGCTGTGTTCAGAATTAGGCAATCACATTCAAACTCATGTTAAATATGAGTCAGTACACACCTGTCATCATTTAAAGTGCCTCTGATTACCCCAAATTAAGTTCAGCTGTTCTAGTAGGTCTTTCCTGACATTTTCTTAGTCGCATCCTACAGCAGAAGCCATTGTCCACAGACAGCTTCTAAAGCATCAGAGGGATCTCATTGTTAAAAGGATTCAGTCAGGAGAAGGGTACAAAAGAATTTCCAAGGCAATAGATATACCATGGAACACAGTGAAGACAGTTTTCAAGTGGAGAAAATATGGCACAACACTGACATTACCAAGAACTGGACGTCCCTCCAAAATTTATGAAAAGACGAGAAGAAAACTGGTCAGGGGGGCTGCCAAGAGGCCTACAGCAACATTAAAGGAGCTGCAGGAATATCTGGCAAGTACATGTGACAACAACCTCCTGTATTCTTCATATGTCTGGAGTAGAGTGACATGACAGAATACTTTTCTTACAAAGAAAAACATCCAAGCCTTGCTAGTTTTTGCAAAAACACGTCTGAAGTCTCCCAAAAGCATGTGGGAAAATGTGTTATAGTCTGATGAAACGAAGGTTGACCTTTTTGGCCATAGTTCCTAAAAACATATGTTTGGTGCAAAAACACTGCATGTTACCAAAAAAAGCCATACCCACAGTGAAGCATGGTGGTGGCAGCATCATGCTTTGTGGATATTTTTCTTCAGCTGGAACAGGGACCTTAGTCAAGGTAGAGGGAATTGTGAACAGTTTCAAATACCAGTCAATATTGGCACAAAACCATCAGTTTTCTGCTAGAAAGCTGGACAAGGATTAAAAGGCAATCAAATACTGTAATGTCAATTTAATATTGCCATAAAATCATATGTTAAAACAAAAATATTCCTCCGTTGCATGGATGGTAAAACAACACTCAGCTTGCTTAGCAATATGTTGGTGATACCTTTGCAGGTGTGCAGCACGCCAAGTGGCGAGAAGGTATGCTGCAGTGGATGGAAGCCTCGTAGATCCTCTGCATATGCCCACAGTTGAAATGAGGGGGGAACACATCCAAATGGATTGGAAAAGCCAAATGAAGGGCGCGGCCCTTCATCGGGTAATCAATTTGACTTGATGAAGGGTCACGCCCTGTAATGCTTTGTCATGACTACAGCCTAACATTTCATGCACTCCTCCATTCTACCACCCTCCGGTTTTCTTGCATCCCGAGCCTCAAGCACAGCCTCGATACCAGTCACTCTGAGCCAATCGTCATCTTTAGCTCCAAGCCTCGTTTTGGGCTTAGCTTTCTGGTGTCGTCTGACGTCACGCCCGGGAAGTTTTTGGTAAACATCGGAGCAAGCTCACAGTGCCAGTCGGGGTGTGATTTCTTCCCCCAGGGCTAGCTGGCTTATTCACCAGGCACCCATCAGTTTCATTTGGCTTTTCCTCTCCACAATCCATTTGGATGTGTTCCCCCCTCATTTCAACAGTGGGCACATTACAGAGGATCCACAAGGCTTCCATCCACTGCAGCATACCTTCTCGCCACTTGGCGTGCTGCATACCGGCAAAGATATCACCATCATATTGCTAAGCAAGCTGAGTGTTGTTTTACCATCCATGCGACTGTTTTTGTTTTAATATATGATTTTATGGCAATATTAAATTGACATTTTATTTATTTGATTGTCTTTTAATCCTTGTCCACTATAGACGTGACCCCATTACAGCGCTTTTCATATGGTTGTTCTTGTTTGCATATGTTGTTATCACATCCCTCATGATGTGTTCTCCCATATAGCTGCTCATTGGGTTCTTCCAGGACTTCCAGTGTCTCTTCCATTGTCACACAAAATTCTGTCTTCTGGCGCCAGACCTTTTTGTTGTTTTCTTACTATACAAAGCATACATCCAAATCAACAAAGGAATGGCTTCAGCAGAAGAAGATTAAAGTTTTGGAATGGCTCAGGCAGAGCCCAGACCCGAATCCAATTAAAAATCTGTGGGGTGATCTGAAGAGGGCTGTGCACAGGAGATGCCCACGCAAACTGACAGATTTGGAGTGTTTTTAAAAAGAATAGTGGGAAAATATTGCCAAGTCAAGATGTGCCATGCTGATGGGATGCTGAGTATTGTAATAAAATCAAAAGGTGCTTCAACAAAGTATTAGCTTAACCACTTGCTTACTGGGCACATATACCCCCTTCCTGCCGAGGCGAAATTTCAGTTTTCAGCACTGCGTCACTTTAAATTAAAATTGCGCGCTCGTGCGACGTGCCTTACAAACAAAATTGACGTCCTTTTTTTCCCCACAAATAGAGCTTTCTTTTGGTGGTATTTGATCACCTCTGCGTATTTTTTTTTTTGCGCTATAAACAAAAAAGAGCGACAATTTTGAAAAAAAACACACAATTTTTTTAATTTTTGCTATAATAAAAATCCATTTTTTTTTAAAAATATATATTTTTTTCTTAGTTTAGGCCGATATGTATTCTACATATTTTTGGTAAAAAAAACAATCGCAATAAGCGTATAGTAATTGGTTTGCGCAAAGGTTATAGTGGCTAGAAAATTATGGATAGAGTTCTGACAATTTTTTTTTTATTTATTTTTTTACTAGTAATATGGCGATCTGCGAATTTTGTCAGGACTGCGATATTGCGACGGACACATCGGACACTTTTGACACATTTTTAGGACCATTCACATTTATACAGCGATCAGTGCTATAAAAACACACTAATTACTGTATAAATGTGACTGGCAGTGAAGGGGTTAACACCAGGGTGTGAGGAAGGGGTTAAATGTGAGTCCTGGGTGTGTTGTAACTGTGTGGGGGGAGGGGGTGACTGGGGGAGGTGACCGATGCTGTCTCCCTATGTACAAGAGAAACAGCATCTGTCTCCTCTCACAGACAGGACATGGAGCTCTGTGCTTACACACAGAGCTTCACGTCCCTGCTCTAAAACTGCCGATCAGCGGGTACCTGGCGGACATCGCGACCGCCAGGCACGCGCATCGGCATCTCGGGGACACACCGGGTGCGCGCGCGCCCCCCAGTGGCCGGAGAACACGATGCCGTCAATTGACGGCGGCTTGGATATTCAGATCCACTAAGCCGCCGTCAATTGACGATAAGCGGGGACTGAAGTGGTTAAAGGATCACTAAAGGAATTTTTTTTTTTTTTAACTAAATAGCTTCCTTTACCTTACTGCAGTACTGGTTTCATGTCCTTATTGTTAGTTTTTGCTTTGAAGTTGCTGTAATCCTGCTCTGATCTCCACACTTCAGATTCATTTTAAAAACAAAACACTGCCTTGGATTTGTTTGTTTTTGTTCTGTGTGTCTATTTCTACTTTTCAGAAACATGAAGCCAGTTCAAAAGTGAAACTAACTTGCAGGCACATTATATGATTGATTTTTATCTATTTTTAATCATTTTGAAAAGGAATCAGTTAACTTTTATGTCTCTATACCCTGTAAACAGTCATTTCAGCAAAAAAAATGTTTTTCCTTTAGTGACCCTTTAAGGGTGTGCACACTTATGCAACCATATTATTTAATTTTTTTTATTTTTACTTTATTTTTACTTCCCTCCACCTTAAAAATTGAGTTGTACAGTTTATAGGTCACATTAAAGGTGTAAAAAGTTCTGAAATTATTTATTTTTGTCAATTTTATTTAATATCACAGAAACCTGACATTTTAACAGGTGTGTGTAGACTTTTTATATCCACTGTGTATATGTATATATATATATATTTATACACACACAGTATATATATATATATATCACATTACTTCAAAAGGCAAAATCTTGACTCCACAAAAATCTGAAAATCTTTAACAAACACATCACATGACTAATCTTTTCTATTAATTCAGTGAGTTTCTATGTACAGTTCAGTGAGTAAACAGCTAAATAAGTATCAATCCCTGTAAGACTGGGACAAAGGTTGGATTTGGCTAAATCCTTGTCACTCAGACTTCTAGCCTTCACAAGATAACAGATCTCCACAAGGTACACACAGTAGGCTAACAATGTATTGGCTTTTATCTACCTTTGTGAGGGCTGGTTCTTACTGGACTTATGTTTGCTTTTGATAAATTGTACCCTTCAACGTTTTTAAAATCTACTTTTCTAGGAACTTACTGCACAATTTTATCATTTTTTTAATTATGAATTGGGAACCTGAACTGGTTTCACTATATATATATATATATATACAGTAAAACATTGGTTTGAGAGGAATAACTTGGTTTGAGAGCATTTTGCAAAACAAGCAAAATGTTTTAATACAATTTGCCTTTATATACAAGTAACAACTAAGTATAAAAAAGAAGAGAGGAGCCTCTTAGTGTAGCAATATGGTTACATTTAATGAAGGTTCAAAATTTAGCAACATATTGCTACACTAAGGCCCCTTTCACATTGAGGCGTGGAGCCGCGGTGACGGTATAGCCGCGCTATTTGTAGCGCCGCTATACCGTCGTGTTTACCGCGATATTCGGGCGCTAGCGGTGAGGTTTTAACCCCCGCTAGCGGCCGAAAAAGGGTTAATACCGCCCGCGTTGCGGGCGGTATTACCGCGCTATTACCGCGGTTTCCCATTGATTCCAATTGGAAGGCGCGCTATAGGAGCGGTGAACACACCGCTCCTATACCGCGGTAAAGATGCGGCTAGCAGGACTTTTGGAGCGTTCCTGCTAGCGCACCGCTTCAGTGTGAAAGCCTTCGGGCTTTCACATTGAACACTACAGGGCATGATTTTTCATGCGGTATAGCAGCGCTATTTTTAGCGCTGTACCGCATGAAAAACGCCTCAATGTGAAAGGGGCCTAAGAGGAGCCTCTCTTCTCTTTTATACCCTGTAAAAAAAAATGCTTTGATATACAAATGCTTTGGATTACAAAAGCATGTTTCTGGAAGAAATTATGCTCGCAAACCAAGGTTTTACTATATATATATATTTTTTTGAGGGCTGTATATATATATATATACTGCCCTCAAAAATACACTCGCCTGTTCGCCTGCGAGTGGATTCTGAGGTCTGGCGAGGAGGGGATGCCTGGGAGTCGGGGGGGGGGGGGGGGGATGAGCAGTGAGCGTTTTTTAAATGTGAGTCCTGCTTCCAGCGATCACAGAGAGGGGGAAGAGAGAGAAAGCCTCCTAGTTCTTAAGAGCGCAGCGGGGGGAACAGAGATAACAGCTTTCATTTCAATAGCCGTGTTCCCCGCCACTCGCTGTCAGATACAGCCCCGTCCCCTGGTCCCGGGACTTTGATTGACAGATCACCCGTCACAGGGATTGGACGGGTGATCTGTCTATCAAAGTTCCCCGGCCAGTTGGCGGGGCAGTATATGACATTGCGCGGCGGGAACACGGCTATTGAAATGAAGGCTGTTATCACTGTGTTCCCCCACTGCACTCTCATCACCTGGGCGGCTCTCCTGTTTCTCAGCTCCACAGGTAGGCTGCAAGGTGGAAACAAGTCTCCATGGTGGGCAGTGGGCACACAGCTGCAGGGTGGGCGAACAGCTGCAAGGTGGGCACACGGCTGCAAGGTGGGCACTGGGCACACAGCTGCAAGGTGGGCACATGGCTGCAAGGTGGGCACTGGGCACACAGCTGCAAGGTGGGCACACAGCTCCAGGGTGGGCATTGGGCACACAGCTGCAAGGTAGGCACTGGGCACACAGCTGCAAGGTGGGCACACGGCTGCATGGTGGACACAAGGCTCCATGGTGGACACTGGGCACACGGCTGCAAGGTGGGCACACAGCTGCAAGGTGGGCACTGGGCACACCGCTGCTAGGTGGACACAAGGCTCCATGGCGGGCACTGGGCAAATGGCTGCATTGGTGGGCACATGGCTGCATTGGTGGGCACACGGATCCATAGTGGGCACTGGGCACATGGCTGCAAAGTGGACACAAGGCTCCATGGTGGGCACTGGGCACATGGCTGCATTGGTGGGCACAATACTGCATTGGTGGGCACTAGGAACACGGCTGCAAGGTGGACACAAGGCTCCATGGTAACTGGGCACACAGCTGCATTAGTGGGCACACGGCTGCATTGGTGGGCACACGGCTGCATTGGTGGGCACAAGACTGCATTGGTGGGCACTGGACACATGGCTGCATTGGTGGGCACATTCTCGTATCAACTATTTTATTATGGAACCTGAAACATGTGCCTAATATGGCCCTCGTCCCTTCTATTTTACAATTGTAAGCTGGCTATAGCCAAGGTCAGGATGACAGCCAATATTGGAGATACTGTTTCTTACAATGATCAAATTATGTTAGAATGTATCAAAGTAGTTTCAGGTTTTCATAATTTGTTAAATAATTTCTTTAAAGTCTTACATTGTTTGCTAACAGCATAAACCATACATTCTTTGCTTACAGTAAAATCCTCATGGACATCACAAAGAATGGTAAAAAAAAATATTTTATATATATATATATATATATATGTACACACACACACATACTAAACCGTGTGAGTATGAAGCTTTAGCATAGGGTATTTTATTATATACGGTATGTGTATTCCATGCTTATATAGGTCTCTAAACATGAACATATCAACATCTGGTCTGTTCTTTTCCCTTAAATGACAACACATTATCACTTTGAGTAATATGTGCCCATAAGGGTCACATCTGGCGAACCAGCTGGACCACCTTGGGCTATACCATATATAGTCCTGCAAACAGCTATGGAATGTGATCAACTAGTGAACCACAGGCCCTACCAAAGACAGATTCAGCATCAGAAACTACATAACTAAATCACCACTGTTTAAACAGATCTGCATTAAAGTAACATTTTTAAATAAAACAATTGTTTAGGCAACAAGATCTATTAAATCATATTTCAGACAAAACAGAGATACAAATTTGTATGTTTGTACATAAAAACAATGCTTATTATACACTAAGGCTAGCTATACATTGATGGAATGAGGCGATGAATCGGCCCTGCCCCCTGCTCCCTCATCACATAATTTGATTGACAGCTGCAGGACCCAATGGCTACCTCTGCTATAGATCTGCCCATTGAGGAGGGACAGAGCAGAGAGATCTGCTGCTCTCATGCACATCGCTAGATCATGATGGGGCGTAAAAAAAGGGGGTGCTGAATACAGAAGTTTTCTTAGGCCGCGTACACACAATCAGTTAAACCGATAAGAATAGTCTGATGGACTGTTTTCGTCAGTCCAAACCGATCATGTGTGGGCATCATCGGTTACTTATCCATCGATTAAAAAAAAGCAAACTTGTTTTAAATTTACCCGATGGATACCTAACCGATAGCAAAAAAACGATTGTTTGTAGACACGTCCATCGGTTTAAAATACACGCATGCTCAGAATCAAGTCAACGCATGTTTGGAAGCATTGAACTTTTTTTTTAGCACGTCGTTGTGTTTTACGTCACCGCATTCTGACACGATCGTTTTTTTAACTGATGGTGTGTAGGCACATCAGACCATCAGTCAGCTTCATCGGTTAACCTATGAAAACGGTCCATCAGATCGTTCTCATTGGATGAACCGATCGTGTGTACAGGGCTTAACATTCATGCACAGAATGTATGAAGGTAAAAAAAACTTTAGCCTTTAGAACCACTTTACATTCATGCAAGCATAATGACCATTTCCATATGAGGTCAATAATGCCCCCTGGAGACCCCCGCCTATGTTTATATAGCAGTGGCATCCTGCCTTATTTCTATGATGTTGTCATGATGTTCCCAATCACTACTGCTCACCCCCGCCATCACAGGCGCTCCCTCTCTTCAATTCAAATCCCTGCACATGTGCAGTTTGTTTTCTCCTCAGTTTCAGGTGGTTTAAGAGAGAGAGAGAGAGAGAGAACAGGAAAGAACCACCTGACACCTGAAAGCAGTTTCTTTATCACAGATTCTCTGCCTGCAAACATTTGGACTGGCCCAAAAAGATGCCTGCTGCATGCAGCAATCCCTCCCAAAAGCATCCACCAATCAGCAAACCCACAGCATGTCTTTAGAACACTCCCAAACTGGTAATATCTTTTAACACCTTTGGAAAATAAATTACCTCCATCATTTCCTTTCACCCCTCTTACAGAATTTCTAGGTACTTTTGTTGGGTAGACAAAGTTACCTGCAGCAGGTAAACCATTTTGATAATTTAATAATAGCATTGAGATTGATTTACTAAAACTGTAGAGTGCAAAATCTGATGCAGCTGTGCATGGTAGCCAATCAGCTTCCAGTTTTTTGTTGTAAAAGCTTAAAGCGGTTGTAAACCCACTTGGTGATTTTTACCTACAGGTAAGCCTACAATAAGGCTTACCAGTAGGTAAAATTAATATCTCCTAAACCTGCACAGTTTAGGAGATATTCACCCCATCCTGGTGCCCGTGAACCCGGAAGACAAGCTGGGGGACATATCAGCCCCCTCAGCGGTGACCGGGTTCTACTGCGGGGGCTTCGTTCTAAGGTAAGCATTTCAGAATATGCTAGCATGTGATGCATGCTAGCACATTATGCTATTGTATTGCAGGGGTTTTTGTTTTGTTATTCAGCGGTTTACCACCGCTTTAACCGAACAAGCTGAAGTTAGATTGGCTACCATGCACCACTGCACCAGATTTTGCACTCTCCAGTTTTGGTATATCAACCCCACTCTGTTCCAAGACAGTGGTTCTCAACCTTAGTCCTCAAGTACCCCCAACGGCCCATGTTTCAGGTTTTCCTTTACTCTGCACAGCTGCTTTAAAGTGGTTGTAAACTCTTACAATCCACTTTTTGCTACAGGTAAGCCTTTAAAAAGGCTTACCTGTAGCTACCCAGGATATCTCCTAAACCTGTTTAGGAGATATCCCCTGTATCTGCATGTGCCGACGTAATCGGCACATGCGCACTGAAGCAAACGTGCCGTTGCTTCAGTGCGTATGCCATTACCGGCGCCCCCCTTGCACATGCACGGGAGTGACGTCATCACAGCTCCGGCCAATCACAGCGCCGGAGCCGCGATACCCGGACGTAACTCCAGGAGAGATGTCGCCGGCCAGTCCTGTGTCGGGCACCACAACAGGGGCTTCGATCTCAGGTGAGTATTACATAATAAGATAGTATTCTATGCATACTAGCTCATTATGCCTTTGTCTTGCAGTTTTTTTTTTTTTTTGCGATGTGAGTTTACAACCACTTTAGATCAATAATAATGACGTGGTATTGATGAGAGCTATTTTATCTAAGGGAAGTTCCCAAAACATGGCCCTTTGGGGGTACTTGAGGACTAAGGTTGAGAACCACTGTTCTAATGCCGCGTACACACGGTCGTTTTTTGCGTTGAAAAAAAAAGACGTTTTTTAAAACGTCATTTAAATTGATCGTGTGTGGGCAAAACGTTGTTTTTTGTCTTCAAAAAAAACGACCAAAAAAAAATTCCAACATGCTTGAATTTTTTGTGTCGTTTTTCAAAACGTTGTTTTTTGTTTCACAAAAAGTCACCGTGTGTAGCAAAAACGTTGTTTAAAACAACGTTTTTCAACCCGCGCATGCCCAGAAGCTAGTTATGAAGCGAGCTTCAATGGAAAAGAGTGGTGAACGTAACCTCGCTTTTTGTGAAAAAAGCGATGGTGTGTATGCAACATCGTCTTTGAAAAGTGATGTTTCAAAAACGTTGTTTTTTACTTCACAGAAAACGTCGTTTTTTTTCATCACAAAAAATTATCGTGTGTACGCGGCATTAGAGACACAGACCAACATATTTTGTGTGCAAGGACTGGGTAAATTTTCGGGAACTTTTATTAGGGTATTTCACCAATAAATAAAGTGATGAATATCATAAATCAATAAGATCAGGCTGCTGACACGTCACAAACACAAAGCACTATTAAATTCATCGGGGAGCCACCATGGGGTTTATCTGCATTGTATGTTCTTCACCTTCCACATGACAAGTGCTGGTACTATTTTAATAATACAAATGAGCCCAGGGAAAAACCCAGGTCATGTTTGCTTTGCTGTTGTCAGGCAACAGAAAAGCTTGAGTCCCTTTTGGCACATCTTTTGTATTTAACTGAGGTGGAAGCAAATAGGCACAAATCACTAGAAAACGAATTACATTAAAAAAAATGCTGGCAGAGGTTTATAAAAAAAACAAAAATAAACACCAAGTTCTGGATAAACATTTCATGATTATTAAATGGACCTATTATCAAATAATAAAATAAATAATAGTAATTATATAGTAATAACAATAATAATAATAATAATATAATAAAAATGTATAATTTCCTTTTAACTTGGCAATTTCATTAGGTTTGAATAAGCATGCAACAAACATTGTAAACATTTGCATTCTCTCTCATCTTGAAGTTTTAGATATGCATGACTGATTAAACAAATATTTACCTCACATTCAATAAAAGAGAAGTATGGGGTTTTTGCAGATTTATACTTATCTAGGTGGATGAAGCATCGGTCCAATGCTGCATCTGTTCCACGTCAGCTATAACACTGAGAATCGAGCGATCCAACACTGCAGATCGCTCCGTTCTCAGTGCTCCCCGAACAGAGAGCTGCTGACTGTCAGTCACCGCTCTCTGCTCTGCCTCCTCCTCGCTCACTGGAGCACTGTGGAAAGTGCGGGAGTGGCCGATTTAGGCTCTCATCAGCTCGCCCAGAGGCTAAGCTGGATGGCGGTCCAGGCATGTGGGCGGATCCCGACTCCTGGCTCTGTGATGTCAGCAGACAGCAGACTTCAGCCCACTGTCTGCTGAAAAAAGGTCATAGGAGTGCAGAACAATGATCCACAGGAGAAGTACATTCAAACAAGCTTTGGCTGTACTTCTCCTTTAATAACCTTTACTATTTTTATTAATTATCATATACTAAATAAGTAAAAATATGGAATGTAGTTGTCTCACGCCTTCTTTGTGGCAATCAGCAGTTGATAATAGCAGCATGCAATTTTGTAGCTCAGATCTTCAGAAAATGTTTTAAGGCCTCTTTTCCAGAGATAAACGATTGAAATCATTATTACGATGGTACATATGAAATTGCTATAATCAATTTCTGAAATAGTGTAACTCTGACACTATACAAAAGCAACTAAAGCATAGTATAAGGAGATAAATGCTCAAATTTCCTGCTACCATTGGTAGTGAACACCAGTTCGGTCCTGAGATATTTCCTGCTGAAAATTACAGGGAAACCAACACTTGAGGAAGTGTAAATCTTCTGGGTCCCCTCACTGGTTCCTCCTACTTACCACCAACATCTGCAGAGAAGTGGAGTCAGCAGGAGGAATGAATGTGAGCTGTGGAGGACCCATCAGATTGACAATTCCCGAAAGTGCTGATTTTCCTGCAGACTTTAACAGAAGACCGTCTCAGCAGACAGATTCGATCGTGTGTACGGGCGAGCAGATGGATTAGTCCAGCAGACAGATTTTAAAGCCTGCTTTAAAATCTGTCTGCTGGGAACCCGTCGGACCGATATGTCTGCTGGTTAGTACGCTAACCAGCAGACATATCTGCCCGCACATGCGTCGAATGGATTCGACGCATGCGCGGAAGTGTTTTACTTCCTGGTGCGGTGACATGGCGGCGTCAACGTCACCGCCACGTCACCGCGCTGTCTGCCGGCAGGGATTTTGGTTTGATCGTGTGTACAGCGATCAAACCAAAACAGCCAGCAGACAAATCTGATCAAATCGGTCTGTCCGACCGATTTGAGCAGATTTATTTGGTCGTGTGTATGGGGCCTAAGGATTGCAGCAGAATTTGGAAAAATGGGCAGCAGGAAAGAGGAATATTTACTTCTTTCACAGGTATGCCTTGCTGCAGTTCTTTTTTTTTAGCGTCAGGGGCACTTTAAGTAGATATGACCTTTTTTAATACCATTCAATTAGGACACTTGTTTCAGGTGAGTTTGACATGCCTAGTATAAGGTATGAAATTAAAACATTGTGCCACATGAGATTAAGGCCGCATACACACAATCAGTCCATCCGATGAGAACAGTCCGAAGGATGAAGCCGACTGATGGTCTGTTGCACCTACACACCGTCGGTTAAAAAAACGATCAGAACGCGGTGACGTAAAACACAACGACGTGCTGAAAAAAATGAAGTTCAATGCTTCCAAGCATGCGTCGACTTGATTCTGAGCATGCGTGGATTTTTAACCGATTGTCGTGCGTACTTACGATCGGTTTTGACCCATCGGTCAGGCGTCCATCGGTTAAATTTTAAAGCAAGTTCTCTTTTTTTTGACCGAAGGATAACTGACCGATGGGCCCACACACGATCGGGGGGACCTTCAGTCCGTTTTCATCGGTTTTGACCGATTGTGTGTACGCGGCCATATAGTAGAATACAATTTACTATTGCAGGACTCTAAAAAAAGGTCTACCTATCCTAAATAAATATTTAATTAGATGGTGGGGTAAAAAATCCTTTGACTGTAAGTAGCACAGACACACACAATGTTGTATCTACCATAAGGGCACTCATGGGCCAGTGTACAGGAAATCATTAAGGCTTGGTTCACACTGCTGCGTTGGGATATGTTGCAAAATTGTTCAGATTTTTTTGTCCTGTGTGAGGTGCAATTTTACCGCAAGTTTACCGCAAATTTACCGCAAATTTCAGGAGTTGGACACAGCTGCAATTGATGTTCTAGCCAATGGAATCATGTTAATGTCTAATGTAAAAAAAAAAAAAAAAGATGTTCTATCATCTGTGCCCAGTCTTGCCACACAGAGTTAATCCAGATCTGAGAAATCCTCTTTTAATGTTCAGTGAAAATTAACAGAATTCCAGATAAAAACCTGTCTAAATAAAAAGTCAGTTTTCTCTGTTCTTGCTTTGAGTGACAGGTTATTTACATATCTAGCTTGGACATGTTTATCATATGTTATGTTATGTTTATCATAACATGAGGTATAAAAAGTGAGAAATCCACCCCTCCCCCACATAACACATCCTGGTAATATACAATGAACTTTGGATCACCTCATGTTATGATAAACATAACATAACATATGATAAACATGTCCAAGCTAGATATGTAAATAACCTGTCACTCAAAGCAAGAAGAGAGAAACTGAATTCATTGCCATTCTAAAACAATTTAAATTGATGTCTACGGAGACTAAATTCGCAATGCAATGCTGTAAACTCACACAAGATCCTTTTATTATCGCATCGCATTCGTAGAGGAATCGCAACGCATAGATGTGAACAGCCGTCATTGAAAACAATGACTTTTAGGATGACATGCAAATCTAGGCTTTTTTTAACGCATTGCATTCGTTATCAACTCGCACAAGTGTGAACAGGGCCTAAGTGTCAAATTTTACAAACTGTGGTATCTTCTTCCTTGTTTTGTTTTTCTCTTCTGTTCCCCTCTAAATACCGTATATGTGGACAAACACTTGGGGTCTTCAGCTGTCTTGTGAGGGTCTGGACATTTTTTTGTATTGCTGTAGTTGAAGCTACCTCCCAGGCAAGCCTGCTCTCATTTCATTTCCCTAATGTCTTCCTAACTCGGCTGCTGCCATAAATGAAACTTTAGAAAGGGATCTCATCATGGTGACGTAGCTTTACACATTTTTAATATGAATACTATATATCAGAATATTTCCTTTTTAACCAAAATGTTTATAGGTCAATTTAATGTTCTTGCTTAATTGAGTGCTGAGCTTTTTTGTATTACTCACTGGACCTAAGAGAAAATGAGGTTGATTTACTAAGCGGAAATAGAATCTGCACTTTGCAAAGTGCAGTTGCACTCTGCAAGAGCAATTGCTCCACAGCTTTGTAAATAAGAAGAAGCCCTGCTGACTTCCATTTTCCAATCAAGCAATCAAAACTGCTGTTCTATGTTTCCTTGAACATGATTGGGTATTCTTTGTAAAGTAAAGCCTTACTTCATTTACTAAGCTCTGGAGAAACTGCACTTGCAGAGGACAACTACACTTTTCTAAGTGCACAGTCTATTTGCCTTTAGTAAATCAACCCCCAAGTGATGTGATGTTGGGAGCCACCTGTCACAAGTGAGTGACCTTTTAAGCTATGCATACCCCTTACGTTTTTTTTTGGTCAGCTCCATGAGCTGAACAAGAGAAATCAATAGTTTCCATCAGCCACTTTAAACAACATAGATGGAGTTATCTTTCTGATGGCTTTTGTACTTTGACATGCACTGCTCTCGCGGCTGGCTGATTATCTGAACAGTGATTGCACCTAAGGCCTCGTACACACGACCGGGTTTCTCAGCAAAAACCAGCAAGAAAACTGCTTCTTGCCAAGATTCCTATTCATGTGTACGAGGCATTCAGGTTTCTCGCCAGGAAATCTGGCCAGAATCTCAACGAGAAAAAAAGAGAACCTGCTCTCTTTTTTCTCATCGAGATTCTTGTCGGCCTGTTTCCCGACGAGGAAACGCGAGCGTGTGTATACTAACCTGTCGCCTTGGAAACCCTTGCATGCTCGAAATGACTTCAAAGCATACGCGGAAGCTTCCACGGCATAGGTAGGGTGAAGCAAGATGGCGGCGACGGCATGGAATGTGATGAGCGCATGCTCGTCATACGCGATGACGTCACCGTGTTCTTTCCTTTCAAGAGAACCGCGGTTCTTTTGAAATGACAGTCAGTACACTCCGGTGGCAAGAGTTTCTTGCCAAGAATGTTGTCAGGGAAAACAACAGGTTTTTCCTGACGAGATTCTCAGACGTGTGTACAGGACCTTATTGTCTACACAGGTACCTTTTTGCCAATAATGTTCCACCTGGCTCCTTTGATTTTTAGATTAAAGTTTGTTGAGACTGGTGGTGCAGACATGGCTACCTAAGATTTTTGAATCAGTCGAAATTCAAGCTGTGTATAACCAGCATTAGCAGGGTAGAATTTGTCTATGGTTCCATCGATAAGCACTACTTACATACATACATTTTCCAACATTACTCCTATTTTTGTACAGGCGTTTAGGAGCATTTTTTTGCCTCTAAAAGCTGGGCTTAAAATATGCCTGTAATCAGTCCTAATGTGCATAGACACATAGGATAAGATTGAGCTGCTTCTACAGGCAAAACGCTAAACTCCTCTAGAAGCAGCATTATGTTAAAAGCCCAGTGTGAATGAACCATAACAGTGTCTATTAGTCTTGGAAGATAAATGAAGCCAGTGGGTCCATCAGTTTCACCTACAATATGGAGATCAGCGTACGGTGAACTGACACTGTAAGCTATATTGTTAAAAAAAAACGGTATGACTAAATGTTAGATAACCTTTCATTTAATTTTACTTGAAATCTACAAGTTTATGCATAGTAATAGAACATTCGTAAAGCAGATGAGGTGGAAAACCTTAATAAAACCCTAATAAAATTCACAAGTCATTGTAGAAACTGAGCAGTTCCCTGAGCCAGTGGTCCTGCAAATCCATTTATGTTGCTGGCTTTATATTCTCCTAGCTGAGTTACATTTTTGTAGCAGAGATGCCTGACATTCCAGAATTAGGATGAAAATGCAGTACGTTTTCATTCAGAGTTATACAATGCATTGTAATGTAGGTGTATAGTACCTACTATAAAAAGCCACCATCACCATCAATCAATATGATTATCTGGCCATGAACTGTCGGGCTAATGTTAGAAGCATTGTTGGTGACCAATATCTCCACCTGAAGGTGTATGCCACCCTCACAGACATTAATCATCCTTTTTAGTAAGTACAGCTCTGACCTACCAATTGATTTGAGCTGAAACACAAAACTGCTATATGTGACACATTCTAAATATATCTAGCACTGCTGCTAGCAATAGGCTGGATGCAATGAGGTAGCTCTTACTCTTCATTTTCCCGAGGGAATCTCTACATACAAATATTTTCAATTGGATGATTCACAAAGTAGGTCAAAAACTGATGCTGGATACAACCGTAGTTACCCTGTAAAGGAATCCTAAACACAATAGGTGATTTTAAACTGAGCAATTAAAACAACCCTATGGAAGCTAATCCGTATGAAATAGCACCGTAGAAACTAGCCAGCTAATCATATTAAAATTCTGATTGCTAATTAAATAACATTTAAAGAAGGCATATCATAAAATTCTGCACTTGATATGAATCATAAGGGCATGTGTCAACATTATTACATTTTGCTAATATTTTGATTACTTGCTATATACCTGTATTTATCGGCATATAACACGCACCATAACTTTAAGGCCGCGTACGACGGACCGTTTCAGCGGACAAATCCGATTGTGTGTATGGGCTAGCAGACATGTCTGACCGGCGGACAAATTTTAAAGCATGCTTTAAAATTTGTCCGCCGGAGACATATCTGTTGGATATGTCCGCTGGTTAGTACACTAACCAGCGGACATATCTGCCTGCACAAGCGTCGAATGGATGTGACACATGCATGGAAGTTTTTTACTTCCTGGTGCGGTGACGTGGTGGCGTCAATGTCACCGCCACGTCACCGTGCTGTCTGCTGGCGGGGATTTTGATCCGATGGTGTGTACACGCCGTCGGATGAAAATCCGGAGGAGAAATGTCCGCTGGAAACGGTCTGTCGGACAGTTTCAGCGGACATGTCCCTCCATGTGTACGCGGCCTAAGAGGGAAGTTTCAGAAAAAATCTTTCCACAGCCTCCTGCGTATAACACGCAGGCACAATTTACCCTCTATTTTCAGGGTAAAAAAGTGAGTGTTATACGCCAATAAATACAGTATATAAAATTTGCTGTTTCCAAGCTCCCAGCCTTATCACTCATCTGACATCTGCCTTAACCACTTCCCCACCGCGCCATAAGCATTTTACTGCTACGGCGCGGTGGAGTTGCTTTGACACGACGTCCCTGGGACGTCCTCATGCACTTCCGCGATTGCGCGTCCCCTGGGACGCGCTCGCGAAAGTGTCCGTGCTCGCCGGGTCTAGAAGACCCGGCGCATCACGGATCACGGTAAATTGCCGCTGATAGCGGCCGTTTACCACGTGATCGCGCCGTCGAATGACGGCGCGATCACTTGTAAACAAACCGGCGTCATTTGTGCGCCGGTTCCTCGCTCTCCGCTCTGTACCGTTCGGTACAGTGGAGGAAGGGGGGGGGGAGCGGGGTGTCAGCAGCTGAGCTGTGGCTGGATCTGTGACAAATGCAGTCACAGATCCAGCCATCCCTCAAAACATCCCAGCTCTGCAATCCCCTAGTACCCTGCAATCCCCCCAGTACCCAACAAACCCCCAGTACCCCACAATCCCACAGTACCCACAATACCCCAGTACCCCACAATACCCCAATACCCAACAATACCCCAATACCCAACAATACCCCAATACTCAACAATACCCCAATACTCAACAATACCCCAATACTCAACAATACCCCAATACTCGGCAATACCCCAATACTCGGCAATACCCCAATACTCTGCATGATACTTTGCAATACCCCAATACTCGGCAATACCCCAATACTCGGCAATACCCCAATACTCGGCAATACCCCAATACTTTGCAATACCCCAATACTCGCCAATACCCCAATACTCGCCAATACCCCAATACTCGCCAATACCCAATACTCGCCCCCCAATACTCGCCAATACCCCAATACTCGCTATACCCCAATACTCTGCATGATACTTTGCAATACCCCAATACTCGGCAATACCCCAATACTCGGCAATACCCCAATACTCGGCAATACCCCAATACTCGGCAATACCCCAATACTCTGCATGATACTCGGCAATACCCCAATACTCTGCATGATACCCCAATACTCGGCAATACCCCAATACTCGGCAATCCCCAATACTCGGCATGATACTCGGCAATACCCCAATACTGGCAATACCCCAATACTCGCAATACCCCAATACTCGGCAATACCCCAATACTCTGCATGATACTTTGCAATACCCCAATACTCTGCAAACCCCAATACTCGCAATACCCCAATACTCGGCAATACCCCAATACTCTGCATGATACTTTGCAATACCCCAATACTCTGCAATACCCCAATACTCTGCAATACCCCAATACTCGGCAATACCCCAATACTCGGCAATACCCCAATACCCTGCATGATACTTTGCAATACCCCAATACTCTGAATACCGCTATGGAGATTTTTAAGTAGCAAGTTTGGCGCCATTCCACGAGTGTGCAATTTTGAAGGGTGACAGTGGGTATCTTTTACTCGGCGTAACTCATCTTTCAATTATGAAAAAAAATTGGGCTAACAGTTTTGTTTTTCTTTTAACAAAACAGTTTTTTTTAAAAACACGGTTCAATAAATTTCTGGAAAATACCGTGGGAAAAAAGGCAACAACCGCCATATTCTTTAGGGGCTAAAAAAGCATATATAATGTTTTGGGGTTCATGTAATTTTCTAAAATGTGTTGATTTTTCCTAAAGGAATGTCAGAATTGGTTTTTCCAACGCCTGATGGCGCTCCCTGCATGTTGGGCCTCTGTATGTGGCACGCTGTGTAAAAGTCCCACACATGGGGTATCGCCATACTCGGGAGGAATAGCAGAATTGTTTTGGGGTGTAATTTGGGTATGCTTGCTGTGTGTGAGAAATAACCCCTTTAGAATGAATTTTCAGCTAAAAAAAATAAAAAACCCAGGCAGAAGCTCTATTTGTTGAAAAAAAGGACAAAAATTTCTTAGAATACCTTATATTGTGAGAGCACCGAAAGCTGAATTCTTTGGAGTAAGGTGGTCAGCATGGTTTTTTAAATAACAAACATCTCTATACTAACCTGCTTCCACAGAGCCGCCCTACGCAGGCCCCCCTCTCTCTCCTTCAATGGGGGCTCATACCCCGTTGCTGCATCCATTGACACAGAGAGTGGGACTCGGCCCCCGCTCCCTTGTCAATGGTTTTAATTGACAGCCAATGACTCCCCAGCAAAGCAAGTGAGACTCTGAAGTGAGGAGAGATAAGAGCTGCAAACGAGCACAGTGCTTAATCAAATGAGGGCTCAGTTAAGTAAAAAGGAGGGGGGAAGGTAAGGGGCCCAAACTAATGCCTAAACATTTTTTAACATAATGCAAGGAATGCATTAGGCTTTAGAACCCCTTTAGAATGGCTAAAAAGGCAGAAGGTTTTTCTTTACCTTACTGAATTCTTTGGAGTAAGGTAGCATGCAGCTTCCTACGCAGGCCCCCCTAAATACATACCCGATCTTAATCCAGCGATGTGCACAACAACAGAGACTCTCTCGGGTCTTTTCCTCCTCATTGGCTCCTGCTGCTGTCAATTACAGCCACTGCTGCTGTCAATTACAGCCAGTGACAAGGGACAAGGGAGCGGGGGGTTCCCCTATGGACACTTAGAGTGGGGCTCGGGGGTGAGTTGGTTTCTATGGGGGCACTCTTGGGGGGGGGCTTGGAGCAACTGTGGAGGACCTGAGAAGAGAAGAATTAGGGCTGTTCCATGCAAAACCATTGCACAGAGCAGGTAGGTTAAAAGCCTTTACAATCACTTTAGGTTGAGCTAGTAGATTTTCAAACAAACATTCTTTAGAACATTTATACTAAAATGCTCAGTACATTTGTTAACTTGATGAGATTTGTTCGAAAGTACTTCAAAATTGCGTCTGCTTTTAACATTAAATTTTCAACTGAATGTAATTTCTAAAATGAAAACTACAAAAAATTGTAATGCTGCGTACACACAAACGGATTTCTGATGGAATAAAATCTGATGGAATTTTTCGTCGGAATTCCGATGAAACTGACTTTCATCAGTCTTGCCTACACACTATCAGACTTAATTCCGACCGTGACAAAACACTACGATGAGCCGAAAAAAAAAATTCAATGCTTCCGAGCATGCGTCGACTTGATTCTGAGCATGCGTGGATTTTTCTCCGATGGAGTTACACACAAACGATCAGAATTTACTATCGTTTTTTTTTTTTTTCATCAGAAAAATTTAAAACATGTTCTATTTTTTTACACTGATGGAAAAAAATGTGATGGGGCCCACACACGATCGGTTTCTCCGATAAAAAAAGGCCATCTGTGTACACGGCATTAGAAATTTGTTTGTTCAAGAAACGTTTTCTGTCTTGCTCCTTCAAATTTTTCTGATTACTATGGTCAATAAAAAACACTGATTTGACCCCTCCTAAGGTTTAGAAAATTGAATGAACCTTCTTAAAATTAAATATTTTAAAACTAAAGTGTTGTTGTTTCTTTTTTTTTTTCTAAAACTGCATTCAGTCTGTTACAGTCAAGTTACAATTTGTACATAATTCAATGGGAAGATTCTAATAGGGTAGCCCAAAATAGTCAGTCCAACAACAATTTTAGTTACATGTGGATCCTGTTGAGACTGTGTACATTTCCAAGTTGTTATGCTGCATGTCTTGAATACTCCAAAAGGCAGATAATCCCTTTCTCAGTTCCCGAACCAGCTTAAAAAATGTGAGATTCACTTTAATATAACACATAGAATCCAAAGGGAGGAAGCCTCTTTTTCATAAAGCAGATGTGCAGACCCTTATCTTTCTAACTGAGACCCAAAATATAAAGGAAATTGTCAGCTGGGTAAACTATTCAGAATTTACTAAATGCTGTTTTGGTGGACTGAAGCCCTGTACACACAACGTTTTTTTTTTCCCGACGAGATTCTTGGCAAGAACCTCTTGCCGCCCGAGTCTACACACACTACATTCAAAAGAAACACAGTTCTTTTTAATGGCGAGAACGTGGTGACGTCATCGCCGAGGAAGCTATCGCGCATGCGTCAAAGTCATTTCAAGCATGCGCGGGTTTCCACGGTGACAAGTAAGTATACACACTCTCGGGTTTCTCGGCAGGAAAACACTGCTGAGAATCACGACGAGAAAATAGAGAGCAGGTTCTCTATTTTTCTTGTTAAGATTTTAGGCAGTTTTCTTGACGAGAAACCTAAAAACCTCGTACACGCGCACAGTATACTCAGCAAGAAAGCTCTGTCAGCAGTTTTCTTGCTGGTTCTTGCAGAGTAAACCGAGCGTGTGTACAAGGCTTCAGTCGTTGAAGGCCAGTCATTCAATTATCTTTTTTACAGAGTTATACACAGGAATATTTTTAATCACAAACTCAAATTTTATAGACACATACAACACATATATTTTCCTGTAAAATCTGTTTAAGAATGTTTTTTGTGGCATAACATTGGATATCAGTTTTAGCATCTGAGGGAAGGGTCACGTACATGCTACAACTGTCTTATTTTATCTCTTACTACAACTCTTCAGTTATTCCCCTGACCTATTTATTTCCCGTTTTTTTATTCTAGCTAAGACTTGTATACTTCCTTTTATTGTTAGCCCTTACTGAAACCAAAAGTGCTTTGGGCTGTAAAATGATTAACATGATATTCTCGGAAATACCTAAAAAGAGGAACTTTACCCCCCCCTTATATTTTTTATATTGTATTCTATCTTATCTTGTCTTATCGTCCAGCCCTGCCTGCTGTATACCATCGCTCCACTGACACATACCAGGTTACACACCATCATCTTCTTTTCTACACCACAAGGGGGACAGCTGCCTCTTCCTGACAGCATCCTAATAATGTTGCACAACATGTGCACAGTATGCTAGATAATTTCCAACGCATGCACAGAGTGACAATAGTTTCTGGTAGGGATGTACCAATACCAGTTTTTTAAGACCAAGTATGAGTACCGATACTTGTTCTCAAATACTCTCCAATAACAATTATCAATACCTATTTTTAGTCCTGGTTCATATATGCAAATTGGATGCATTTTGAATTCGCATGACATGTGAACCAAACTGTCTTTCTATGGAGCCTGTTTAAATAAGTGCGGGCCGAACGCAGTGGCATTTTAAAAAGAGTCAGGTACGATTTTCAGTTCAGACTCTTTTTACAAATTGCCCTGAAACCGGCCCTGCGCAAGGTATTGGTTTTAGTATCAGAGCTTGTACAAGTACTTGTGCAAATGCTAAATATCGACATTGATACCGGTATCGGTGCAATGCTAGTTCCTGGTGAATGTGTTGCAATGATTGTCTCTATTGGGATGCAGTGGCACGGGTATCCCAGGAGGCTGTGGGAAGCTGGGGCTTTTTCATTTTCACCAAGGCGAGAAAGACGGAAATTTCAGCAGTTTTAGTAAAAACAAAAAAGTATTTGTTAGAAGTTAAAAAAAAGTAACCTGCAAATGTGGTAAAGGAGAGGGGAGGAGTAACATTCTACAAAGTAGTACAGAAGTCTGCTTTTGCCCTGGTGTTTCTTTGTATTTGTCTACAGCAGTGGTCATCAACCCTGTCCTCAGAACCCACTAACAGGCCAGGTTTGCAATAAAACTATAATACATCACAGGTGATATCATTTGCTGCTCAGTGATTTCAGTATTCTAGTCTGCATCTATCTCCCCAAGGTAATACATAAAATCTGGCCTGTTAGTGGGCCCTGAGAACAGGGTTGATAACCACTGGTCTACAGGACTGTGAGGAACAGTACAAGCTCCTTTAAGGCAGTCTAATACAACTAGTCCAATTCTCTCTGTAAAAGGCCAACTGACATTGCTACTATAAGTAGAACACATACAAATAAATGTCAGTCATCAGCAGAACTGCAAAACAAAAACAGTTAACACATCTAAAAAATAAGTTTAGCCTTAATTAGAACTATTCTTCTGATAGCGCAACCTCTTGTTGAACATATTTTTTTTAGAACTACTAAACTTATAAGTATATTATTTTCAGGTATGAATTTGTGGTCATGTGACACCTTGCAGCTGATTTCAGGGTCAAATATGGACAGGCTGGGAGGGTGGGGTTCATATGTTGCTACATGGATAAGGGCAAAAGTATAGGCAAGAGTCATTGCAGAGTTTGAGATCAGGTTGTTGTATGGAAGGTTGAGGTTAAAATGATAGTCAGACTTGGTAAAATAATGTAAACAGAGGTTGTACCTATGCTTGACCAGCAGCCTACATATGGATAGGAGGAAAGATTGCAAAGAAACTGCAGTGCTCGCTCCCTCCCTTGGACTACAGGAGAGTCAGGACGCCCACTAACACACAGCTCTTTTCTCTATCTGCAACGTAGAGAGAGTCCTGACGCTCCTGTAGTCCAAGGGAGGGGGCGAGCACGACACTCCACACCGGGGAGAAAGCCTCACATTACTTTAGTTACAGACAGAAGAACAGGAAGTGAGGATTTCTCAGAAGAAATAAGGACATTTAAAAGCAAAATGGAAGGATGAGGTGAAGGAGGACTGCACTAAGGTAAAGGAAGCTATTTAGGAAAAAACGAATTGTACCTTTACAACCCTGTTAAGTGATCTACTAGACTTGAACATATATTGTGTGATGCCAGAATGAAATTCACTTTTAAAGCAAATCTGTACTCTGCCCATAAGTAAAAAATACACGCCGCAAAGTAGGTACAATGAAGTACCGTAACTGCTCTTGACCTACCTGGGTTCTCATGCTGCCCTAATCCACTGCTGCAGGTCAGGGAAAAATTAGCAACTTCTAGATATGAGAAAAACAAGGACCTTCCCTGCCACCTTTCACAAATCAGTACTCAATGCCCAACCCCTGGCCTCAGTGCCATCCGGTGAGGTAGGTGATAGGCACTTTACAAGTACTGACTTTCAGCCAATTCTTGTATAGGAATTTTAGGGGCTCTGACAATGGAAGGGAATAGCAGGGGAGTGTGGGGAGGTAGAATCAGGCTACTGATGATGCTTGATGTGCTGTGTGCCTGTTGCTTGTATCACCTTGTTAAAGTACAGATTCACTTTGAAACCTGTTTACGATTGTTCTGAAACGTGTAGTGCAGCCAAGCTTTTTTCAACCAGAGTGCCGTAGCACCCTGGGGTGCCTTGACAAAATGCCTAATAATTGCCCAGAAATTGACAACAAGTCAGGGGGTCAATCAAGCCTATCTTTTTGTTACAAAATGCCCCTTTTTCTAATGTGTGCATTGTAACTTTGCGCAGTACGTGGACCAGCTGCCAGCATCCTAACAAATGATGTCATCGTTTGATAAGGAGGACTTCTGGCACCTGTACAGCACCCTTGTTTGCCCCTCCCCTCCCCTCTGGGCAAAGGTGTATTTGCTTTGCAAAGCCTGGTACACACAGGCCTAATATAGGTCAGCTCAACAGAAACTGTCTGATATTCAGCCTGTGTGTACACCAGCCGTGTGTACACCAGCCTGCCCAACAGAAGCCGGCTGCTGGAGAAAGGGCATGCTGGAAAACTGGCATCCGATCAGCACTGGCAGCCAATGTCTGTGAGCGTTGACCAATGTGTTCTGACGGAGGACAGTCTCCCTGTCAGAACACAATAGTTCAGCGGGAAGATTTTATTCTTTTTTCAGCCCGTGTGTACCAGGCTTAAGAATAAACCACCTCTAATGTTGGGCGTTCTATGTGTGTGGATGCTGCTGCCATGTGTAAAACTATTGGTTCAGTTTTTACATCTTTGAATGGGATGCCTCAATAACTGTGCAGAACGGTCACAAATGAGATGTATTATTTCAATACTGTATATAACTTAAACTAGCATTTCTTCTTTGTTGATCTTCACCAGCATGTTAATGAGGCGTCAGGGAATAATTTACAAACTAGCTGATAAAGCCACCAAGGGAATCCCCATACACACTATCAGTTTTCCTGACGGTTTTCTCTTCAGGTTTACCAAAACCATCTAATATGAGGTCACACCTCAAGAGTTTCAATTTGTATGCAATCAGGCAGGCCCTTGCACTACATGGTTTTGGTAAACCTGATGAGAAAACCGTCAGGAAAACTGATAGTGTGTATGGGGCTTTAGTGTTTTGGAAGGAGACACACTATAAGTACACACTATAGACTCTGTATACCATCTGTACAAGGTTATCCACTGGGATCTGTCAGTCTGTAGGACAACTGCACTGTAACAATTTGTTTTCAAGGACACTTTAAGGCTCATGCACACTACATCTCAAAGAATATGCTCTTACTGGCAGAAACAGCCCCCCCAAACTCAAGTTTTTGAGAGGAGCTTTCGGACAGGAAAAAAAAGCCAAAGTGCCCAAAAATGCGCAAAAAAAACAAAAATGTGAAAAAGTTCAAAGAAGCTTGAAAATGCACAAAAAAAAAAAAAAAAAGAGGAGGGAAAATTAGCAGAGGGGAGGGTTGTGCTCAAAAAATCAAAGAAGCTCAATAAAAATGTGCAAAAGGGTACAACAAAACTCAAGCTTCTTCAAGCTTTTAGGCAGATAAAAAAAAGCTCAAGTGCCTGTAAAAGCAGCTTTTTTTGAGCTGCAGTGTACATTAGCCCATAAAGTGACTAAAAAATAACAAAATATGTCATACTTACCTGCTCTGTGCACACAGACATACAAAGAATGCAAGAAGGTAAAAAAAACTTTAACCTTTGGATCCACTTTCATTACTTGTCAGTGAATGGAGAGTAGCATATATTTCATTTCTAATATTTAAAGGGGTTGTAAAGGATCTTTTTTCCTAAATATCTTCCTTTACCTCAGTGCAGTCCTCCTTCACTTACCTTTTGCTTTTAAATGTCCTTATTTCTTCTGAGAAATCCTCACTTCCTGTTCTTCTGTCTGTAACTACACACAGTAATGTAAGGCTTTCTCCCTGGTGTGGAGTGTCGTGCTCGACCCCTCCTTTGGACTACAGGAGAGTCAGGACGCCCACTAAAACACAGCTCCTTTCTCTATCTGCAATGTAGAAAGCGTCCTGACCCTCCTGCTCACCCCCTCCCTCCTCATGAGGCTTTCTCCACACCAGGGAGAAAGCCTTGCATTACTGTGTGTAGTTACAGACAGAAGAACAGGAAGTGAGGATTTCTCAGAAGAAATAAGGACATTTAAAAGCAAAATGGAAGGACGAGGTAAGTGAAGGAGGACTGCACTAAGGTAAAGTTAGCTATTTAGGATTTTTTACCTTTACAACCCCTTTATCCTCGTGCCGAATGCCCCACATACATTTACTGTAGGGTGGTGGCTCTTCTGCGCAGAATCATGTACAAGTACGCGATCCCGCACACGCCACCCGCCGGCAATCTGCTACCGCTGTGATTGGACACAGCAGGATCCAATCAACAGGCAGAATGCCGATCTGCCTATGTAAACAGAAAGAGGAAAGGTCTGGTGTCCCCAGTAACACACTTCCCTTCCCTGTTACATATAGTCACAACAAAGGATTCGCCCTGGGACTTTAAATGAAGTGGGTACCGTTTCCGCCAGTAAAAATAACAGTAGTTATACAGTAAATAGTTTATTCAAGACAAGTAAAATTGTTTACATGCGTAAAGTAAAATTGTTACATACAGAGATAACACCAACAATTGCCAAGTGAAAAGATACATAAACAATAAATATTGGTATATAAATATAGTATTGGACAGAGTACATGGGCATCGTACTACTCGACTAGACTAGATCCAGCTCGCTCTTCAGGGGTGTGTAACACTGTACCTAGGATGAAAAAGTATATATGTTTGGCAATATGGCACAGTATTGGTTGTAAAGGCACAGGGTAGGAGAGGTTGTGGGTCCCCATACTCACCACTGAGCTTGACCATGGCTACAGGTGTGCGGTCGGTTTGGACCGATGAAACTGGACTTAAGGCCATTCTCATCGGTTTGAACCGATCGTGTGTATGATCGATTCAAATGCATTTTTCGTAAGATTTTAGGATCTTGTGTACGGGGCTTAAAAGCAAACACACCTAAGAATTGGTAAACTGCAATAAATAATAATGTTTGTTTTTGTGTTTAGTACTGCTGTTGGTCATCTGTTATCTAGATTGTAAACTGTCAGGAGCAGCGCACCTCTAACCCTCTTGTTTTGAATTGTACTGTTTGAATTGTACATTGTAAAGCAGGGGTGACCAACCAGTGGCCCGTGAAGCCCTCTGATGTGGCCCGCGACCTCCTGCTCTGGGATGGAATAGAATAGAATACTGTTATTAAAGGTCAGTTTATTACTAAAATCACAGTGTATATGGGCATATCTGTTCTGCAGTAGTTACTGGGCTGCTTTCAAACTAATTTGAAGATGCAGAGCAGTGCACCTGTGGGTTACCTGCACTGAGCCATACACTTCTGTTATTTCCTGTGAGTTTGAGCTTTCTGAAAGTACAACAAACCTGCAAAATATAATAGAAGTCTATTGCAAAGTGTAGAAAAGCCAAAAGGTACACTGCGTTGTACCCGCGGTGCTGCTAAGACGCAGCTCATCAGTGTGAAAGCAGCCATGGGCCCCTTTCACATGGTCCAATTGGACCCTCCATTCACCTCTAAGGAGTGGCCGATGTAAACTGACTTGTGTCCTACCTCTAATTTGATCCGGCTGTGTCTGTGTCTGCTCTGCATATGCAGAGTGGACATGGACCTGCCATCCGCCCGCTCCGCTGATTGTGGCCCACGACCAGTTACCAAGTATCTTAAGTGGCCCTCGCACTTTAAAAGGTTGGGCACCCCTGTTGTAAAGTGTAAAATAATATAATAATTATAAATTATACATCTATAACCTTTGTTCATCAAAACCAAAACAACTTGTAGGGCTAGTGGGTGCAGCTCAGTAGTGGGAAGACAGGCTTTGAAATTCTATTAGACAAAGTCCAGGCCTGTGTACTTTACCTTATCTCATTAGTAATTGTAAACATGACTGATGCCAATATGCTTACAGCCTGGGGTGAAGGCGGCTGGGTATGAGTTAGAAGCCAGCAGACCAGGACAATGTTTTATTCATCAAAAGCAATGCACATAACTTATACTGTACAGTGCTAGTGGATGCACATGAAGATAGATATTCTATTAGGCAATATCCAGACCTTTGTACTGTGCCTTATCTCATTCTAATAGTAAACATACTTGCTGCCAATGTGCTTACAGCAAGGGTGGAGAAGGCTGGGTACAACTCCGAAGCCAGAAGATCAGGAAACTGTTTTCTCTGGCAACAATAGAAACAAAGCAACAGGCTCAACGAGGAAAACAAAAGCGAGGTGCCAGATGTAATTTAAGAAATAGTGGTTTCCTGGCTCCTGGGAATTATCCAGCCCTGCTACAGAGATTGTATAGTAATCCTTTTTTTATATATACAAAAAGGAAGTTGCCATAAAGTAAATAATCTTATGAATGTGTACTATATTTTCAGACGAGTATCTGTAGCCATTGTCTTACATTTGAATAGAAGAGGTAAGGCTGGAAGCCCTGACAGGTATTCTTTTGCTATCTATGGCCTGTTAGAGAGATTTCCCCATACTTCTTGTCCAGAAAAAAAATCAAAAATTCATAAATAGAAGCTTCAGCGGGACATGCCAAAGAGATCTAACAGGGGCAGATATGTCGCATCATCTCTTCTCCAAGCATCACTATGGGAAACTACAGTAATAATGAGGCCACTGGGTGCCAATTTGCTTAGCCTGACAGTCACAGGCATTAAGGGCCATGAGACCCCTGGTCTGTCATCCACAGTGTAAGGTCATATGAGGTGAGACGTACCAGGAATGCCCTTGCCTGTCAAACAAATGACACTATTACAGTGGTTGGATCAGACTTGGGTCCACCCATTCCATCGAGCGAGTATATAATTATGTCACTGCTTGCTGAAAATAGGACTACAGTGGAGTAATGACAAGAACGTTGGCTGGGTATATAGAGGGCATAGCTGCCACAGTCTTATAACATTGATGTGTGGGGGGAATGGACCTTGGAGTTCAGCAAAAGAAGTATAGATTTCTCACTCCCACTTTACCCATGACTGGAAAGCAGAACATATACCGTATTAAAAAGTAAAGAAAGCACCAAAACAGATCTGCAAAAAAGTTTTTGCCTGGAGTTTAGCTTTCAAGCCCCTATTCAAACCAGATAGGTGGCATCCTAGGACTGCACTGGATGGCTATTCTAGTGCAGTCCAACCGCAAGACAAGACAAAATGCCTTGTGTTCTACCTGGCGAATTCACACCCCTGTGTTGCGGTAGTGTGCACTGATTAGAATTTAAAACGTTTGTTAACCCAACAAAATATATATATATTCTTAAAGCAGATTACACAGCACACACTGCCCCCCTCTAAACTGTAAAAAAAAAAAAAAAAACTGAACCTTCCTGTATGGCCTCTCTAAACAGACCACGTCGATAACCAGGGCTGCTCCGCCCTGATCACCATGGTCAAAGTGCCTCCCTCCATGATAGGCTGCCCTGCTCTGCTCTACTCTCTCCCCCCTCACCTGCTCCTTCCTGCCATCTGTCTTTCTTTTTTAAAGTGTATTTTTGTGCGTGAACTCGAGAGAGAGGAGCCGGACTGCAGGAGTTGGGAGTAGGCAGACCCTCCCCCCAGAGGCAATCTGCCATCTTTCTCCATGCCCCCGGGTGGCAATGGCGGGTGTGAGGGAGGGCCTCCCACTCACCCCGCCCTACCTGCTCCACTTGGGAGCCCAACGGGACCCCAACGGGGCAGAGAGACTCCCCCTATGAGGAAGTGAGGGGGTCTAGCCCGCTCAGCCAGCCCCGTAGGTCCTTCGCCTCTCTTTTTTAGGAGACCGCATGGCCAAAGTGCGTGTGTGTTAAACCAATTTCGTGTCCGTGCAAGTGTGGTGGTTTTTGTGGGGGGGGGGTGGGCGTACTAAGCACAGGCGTACCTTGCATAGCATACCCACCGGGAGCCAGGCTGAGACCACCAAACTTAATTCACATGTAGCCGAGACCGGGATCCGAACCCTTGGCTTGCAGAGGTGAACGGCTTGTGCCAATCACGTTGAGCCACCACAGCTCCCTGCCACTATTATTCTTAAAATGAAAACTTAAAATTGTTACTGCCAGCCCCTCTATAAAAGGCTGTCATAGCACACTGTGTATGTTGTTTTTTTAAAACGAGCGCCGTAAATACTGAATTTCAGCTGTCTTCAGGATGGCCACATGACTCACGGCCGCTTTCCAGCTCCAATGGATGTCTTCTGCGGAGGAGACGAGCAGCCACGTGATCTCCCCAGCTGACCTCAGATCACAGAGAAGACATTAATCGGAGCTAGAAAGCAGCCGTGAGTGATGTGACCGGCCTGAAGACAGCTGAAATTCAGTATTTACAGCGCTCAGTTATAAAAAAACACATACACAGTGTGCTATGCCAGCCTCTAATAGAGGGGTTGCCATAGACTTATATTATTGCTTTAACAACCACTTTAATGAAATATCACTGTATGTGATCAGCCCTTAAGCAGGGAGTTTGACTGAGTCAAATATAAATATAGGTACCTCTTGTGGTTAATTTATAAATCTCTATTTTGCATTTAAAAATGTACAAGTCACACCTATAATGGTAGACTTTGCAATAATGACTTAAAAGGAGACTAAAGATTCCTGTTTTTTTTAAATAAAATAACAAACATGTTATACTTACCTCCACTGTGAAGCTCGTTTTGCCCAGAGTGGCCCCGATCCTGGTCTTCTGAGGTCCCTCGGCAGCTGTCTCAGCTCCTCCCCGCAAGAACTAACCCCCTCCCATGGTGGTTAGTCCTTGCGGGCACGCTCCTGTGATAGAGCCGGCTATAGCTGCCGACTGTATCACTCGGCCCCGCCCCCCCCGGCGCGCCACGTCATTGGATGTGATGGCTGCACTGCTATCAATTTAGCCAATCAACGACCAGACTGAGTGGAGAAGAGGACGCCGGGGGCGAGCGCAGCGGGTGAACAGGCTCAGGTAAGTAAAACGGGGGGCTGTCATTGGCAGTTTTTTTTTCACCTTAATGCATCCTATGCAAACCTTTACAACCCCTTTAACCACTTAAGACCCGGACCAATACGCTGGTAAATGACCCAAGGTGTTTTTGCGATTCGGCACTGCGTCGCTTTAACAGACAATTGCGCGGTCGTGCGACGTGGCTCCCAAACAAAATTTGCGTCCTTTTCTTCCCACAAATAGAGCTTTCTTTTGGTGGTATTTGATCACCTCTGCGATTTTTATTTTTTGCGCTATATACAAAAATAGAGCGACATTTTTGAAAAAAAAACACTATTTTTTACTTTTTGTTAAAAAAAAAATCAAATAAACTAAATTTTAGTCAAACATTTAGGCCAAAATTTATTTAGCCACATGTCTTTAGTAAAAAAAAAATAGCTACCTAGCGGGAACAGCGACACTAATACAGCGATCAGAAAAATGATCGCTTAGTGATGCTGGCAATAGGGAGTGAAAGGGTTAACTAGGGCGGTGATCAGGGGGTTAAAACTTTATTAGGGGGGGTGGGGGGGCTACCCTGGACCTAACACTAACTGTTTTTTACACTGCCTGTCACACTGACACTAAATGCAGTGATTAGATCACTGCATTCAGTGACACTGTGACAGGGGGGGGGGGGGGGGGGCGATCACAAGGGGTTAATGTGCCTATGTGAGTGTGTGTCAGTGTTGTGTTGGTGCACACTTACTTGTGATGTCTTCTCTCATCAGCAGCGGTGGGAAACACCGCTGCGATGAGAGATTGCATCATTTCCTCCTTCCTGTGTAAACACAGGAGGAGGAAGTGACAGGACCTGGGAGCGCGCGCATTGGCTGGGAGCGATCGCGGGGGGGGCGGGTAAACGCCAACATCCGCCCGCTCGTCCCGGATCGCTCCCGGAGCCAGGGGGACCCCCGCACGCCGCGGAGGGGGTCCCGATGGGACCCCCGAACCGCACTTAGGCGGGGACGTAAATTTACGCCCTTGTGCCTGTACGTGCCATTCTGTGGCCGTATATGTGCGTGCGGGGGTCCTTAAGTGGTTAAAGTGGCTGTAAACCCCATATATAAAATATGAACAAAGTATATCCCTCTATAGTGTGTATTTGTCTTAAGAGCATTGATCATCATTTCTGTCTGCTGCTATGTTCCTCTGCTATCAGCATGAATCACTTCTGACATTTTTTCCTGACACCAAGAGAAAAGTAAAAGGGAGGGAGCTCCAGCTGATTGACAGTCTTAGCTCTGTCCCTGCATGCTGTGTGAAGGGGGTGTGTTCCTCCAATCAGCTCTCAGAGATCACAGTGAGCTCTGCAGAGTGTAATTTCAACTCTCCGCCCTCTTTTTTTTAACTCTCAGACAAGTTTAATAAACATAGAACTTTAAACAGACGTAGAGAAGAGAAGGTTGCAGACAGATAGGTACAACCTATGTAGGACGGTTTGTGTATTACCTGATGCCAGTCACTTCTCACTGGGTATCTGTAAGGCTGCGTACACACGATCAAATCTGTCTGCTGGAAACGGTCTGCCAGACCGTTTCAGCAGACAGATTCGATTGTGTGAACGGGCAAACAGACGGATTTGGCCAGCCGACAGATTTCAAAGCATGCTTTGAAATCTGTCGGCTGGGAACCAGTCGGACCGATATGTCTGCTGGTTAGTACGCTAACCAGCAGACATATCTGCTCGCATATGCGTCGAATAGATTCGACGCATTCGCGGAAGTGTTTTACTTCCTGGTGCGGTGACGTGGCGGCGTCAATGTCACCGCCACGTCACCGACACGTCAGCGCGCAGTCTGCCGGCGGGGATTTTGGTTTGCTCGTGTGTACACGATCAAACCAATACATCCCAGCAGACATATCTGTTCAAATCGGTCTGTCCGACCGATTTGAACAGATCTATTTGCTCGTGTTTACGGGGCCTAAGGGTTTACAACCACTTTAAAGTGGTTCTAAAGGTTTAAGGCTTTTTACCTTAATACATTCTCTGCATTATGGTAAAAAACCCTCCAGTATAACAAACACAAAACACGAGTGATGCTGGATATAAAAAAGAAAAACAGGTCAAAATAGAACATTCAAAATGCAAACAAAATCAAATGCAAATTTTTCTTTCTCTGCTATAGAAATAGATGCATATGTTAATAAATGTGTATATTTGCCATACATATTCTACATATGCATGCAGGATGCATATACAGCTTTCATAATGTCTATATGTATATATATATATATATATATTAGGGCTGTGCAAATTAACTTTTAATTAATCGATTAATCTTAAATTTTTTTGATCGATCAAAATCTTTTTGATCGATTAAAATTCTTTTGATTGGTACTCACCTCTCTGCCGGGTTCTAGGCCTTCAGGGAGTTCCATCGGAGATCCGTTGACGTCACAGACACCGGCGGGGCTTTCCGTGTCCATCTGAAGGGCTCCTTCATATCTGCATGCCGGCGGGACCTTACTATCTGCCACACGCAAGGGCTGTTACACTTCTCTCTATCACTTCCCTCTATCAACCTGGGATTCTACAGCCATCCACTGGGAGTTGTGATAGTTCCCTTCATGGAACATCTACATGCCGACGGACTGATGTTAACCCCTCCTCATCTGGATTCAGCAGTGGTATCGTTGTACACATTTTTATACTAGTATCATACTTGGCTACATGTTTTTATGACTGCTTTTGGTACCGTTTGGTATTACTCGCACCATTTTTATGTAGCTACATCGATTTTATCTCCAGTGCAATATTTATTTGGTTACCTACTTGAAGACTATAAAAGTTTTAATGCTATTCCCATCGAGTGCTGCCTTTGTGTGTTTTTTGAATCCTGCTATCCATTTTTCCAGTGGTTGGTAGCTGCACTGGGAATCAGCCTGCAAGGAGATCAGCTAAAAGTAGTTGGATCTGTATGTGCGTTATAATTAATCGAAATTAGTCGATTAATCGATTAAAAAAACAAACGATTAATCGAACACAAAAATTTTGATCAGTAACAGCCCTAATATATATATATATATATATATATATATACACACACACATATATATAAAATAGAAATGGTATATGTTCTAAAAAATAAAAAATAAACATTTAGCCACGGGGGAGCTGGAAAAGAACCGGGGAAACATAAAGCTACTGGCTCAGCAAGCAGTCTCCTGCTCAATCTGTACAGATTCTAAATATAACTCCACTGAACAGCAGTGGCAGTAGGAGAAATAGGCAAAACACAGTCAGGGTAAGGAGCTTATCAATCAGAGATAATCCCCAACGACATGCAGAGGTGAATGCCATCCATGGAAATATGCACCTTGTTTAGCTCCAGCACTGCAAACATATTCCAGTCCATTGGTTGGGCCTGTGGTAATTAGTTGCCGCCTCGCTGACATCTTTCAAATTGTCTCACATTTCTGACAATGCTGCTTGTCATTTCAACGTTCAGAAGCATATCCCCCCACGCACAGTAATGGGTGATTTCATGAACCAAGGAGGAAGGTAGCACTTTCAGTGCCATATTTAGCAGGTTGTTATGTGTTACACGGTGAGATGCTGTTCTGTCTTCCCACTCAAATGGGATGCGGGCTGACTATTTATACATCAACTACATAACATTCCCATTCAATGTTCATTTTCTTTTTGTTAGGATCTGCTATAGCTGGTTAGTAATGAAAGTCAATTTAACATATGTGATTTAATGCACCTCAGTTTAATGTTTTAGTGTGAATGGGCGCTAACACACACTGGCGATCCTATTGGATACCTAGCGCTTTGGCGGAATTTATCATCTTTGTGGGTGTGAGAACCCACCAGGATGTCTGTACAGCCACTGTGTCCCAATTGACATGAATGGGACTGCCTGCACAGGGATGCACGAAACACCTCTGAATTCCTATGCAGACAAATACAGAACTCGGACAGGTGTAGGCTTAACCTTTTGCCGAGCAGCCACCATCATTATACGGCGGCAGGGTGGCATCGCTGTGCAAACCGCCGTAGGTGTACGTTGGCTGCTTTAAGAGGAATAGGGGTCACACGTGCCCGCGGCACAACGTCCGAGCTAATGCGCGTGACCGGCGGCCGCAATGTCCGCCGGACACCCACGATTGCTTCATAGAGAGCCAGAACAGGGATCTGTGTATGTAAACAAACATATCCCAATTCTGTCAGGGGAGTAGAGAAAGATCTGTTGTTCCTAGTGATTAGGAACAGCGATCTCTTTCTACTCCCAGTCAGTCATCTCCCACCACAGTTAAAAACACCGCCCTAGGAAACACATTTAACCCCTTGATCGTCCTCTAGTGTTATCCCCTTCCCTGCCAGTGACATTTATACAGTAATCAGTGGCTATTTTTAGCTCTGATGGCTGTATAAATTTCAATGGTCCCAAAGTGTCAAAGGTGTCCAAAGGTGCAATGCTACAGTCCCGCTAAAAATTGTTGATCTAGTAAAAAAAAAAAAAGCCATAAATATTTCCAATCCACTCTTTTGTAGACGCTATAACCTTTGCGCAACCCAATAAATATGTGCTTACCAAAAATATGTAGAAGAATACATATTGGCCTAAACTGATGAAGAAATTCGTTTTTTTTTTTTTTTTTTTAAATTGTCGGTCTTTTTTTGTTTATAGCACAAACAATAAAAAATGCAGAGATGTTCAATCACCACTAAAAGAAAGCTCTATTTGTGGGTAAAAAAAAACATATATTTTGTTTGGGTACAATGTCGCACGTCCGTATTGCAAAATATTGCCTGGTCAGGAAGTGGGCAAATCCTTCCGGGGCTGAAGTGATTAAGTACGCCCCATGTAAACAAAGCCTTTCACTAGGGTTGCCAACTCATCCCTTTAAACCCGAACACATATGCATTACACAGGTTCTGAGGCTAATTTAATGCAGATAAGGCACCAAGTGAATTGAATTACCGCCTTTAAAGGGATGAGGTGGCAAACCTAACCTTTCACATGACTATTAAAGGATAAGTTCACCTTTTGGAACATGTTACATGTTCCACCTGTATTTGGGGTGGAACATGTAACATGTTCCAGCAGCTGCAGTCTCTCCCCAGTGACAACAAGCGGGCATCTTTACTAGGCACCCACTGTTTGAAAATAAAGTGGCCGTGGGGGCTCCGCCCAGCCACATCATTCATTCACAGTCCTCTGTGGATGGGAAACAGTCCTCTGTGGATGGGAAACTACAAGTCCCTATAGCCTTTGCTTTGAGCGCTCTGGTAGTTCATTGTCTCTTCCTGTCTGTGTGTAACTGCGTGTCTGCCCAAACGAGGTACAAGCAGGCAGATACACTGAGAAGTCTGCAGGAGTCCTGCATGGCACCGACGATCTGCTGAGCATGAGTGCAATGCTTCCCAGCCTCCAAGTAAAAAAAAAAAAATGCACATTTTTTACCTGCAAAAAAGATGTGTATTAATTTTTATTTTTAAAGGTGAACTTACCCTTAAAAAATATTATTAAATTAAAAATTGAAAAGACTATAGATCTTTCTAAAGAAAATAGGATCTTTCGACAAAACTGTTTGTTGGAGTTGATTAGGCAACACGGAATTCAGTTATTCAGTGCTTTGGCAGAAGAGACCGCCACAGCTGCTGCCCGCACTCCAGGAAAGCAGGAGAGGACACCACAGCCCCGCCACAGCAGAGGGTAAGTGGCGGACCACACGTGGGTTGGGGGGGTGCCGTTTCAGTGCCGGGAGGGGGGGGTGTTGTTTGACTCCCCGCCCCCCAAAAGAGAACCCACCAGCTGCCACTGGTATTCACTGCACAGGTAGAGGGAAGCATTAGAGCTGTCTGCCACCAACCTGTTCACATCCCCTAAAGTCAGGTCTCAGGCGGTGTACACACGAAGCTGCATTCCAGCGAGGACCTCGGCCGTGTGTACGCTTTTGGCTCGCCCCACCCGTCGGGAATCCCGTCGAGCGAAAAGAGAGCACGCTCTCTTTTTGCTCGACGGCCCGCCTGGATGAATGGCTGGTTGCCATTCCCGACGGACGGGTCGCCAATTTCGACGGCCGGCAGAGAACCTCGACGGGCGGAACGATGTGTTCTGCCCGTCGAGGTTCTCTGCCGTGTGTACACGGCCTAACAGATCTATATGCACTGTTAATGTGGCACACACCACTTGCACCAGTTTCTAGTGCCATCATAATAGCTGAGGAAGCTTTGTTAATTTCGCTGTTCATGAATATATTTTGTAGTATTACTTCTATTTACCAATCATGTAAATAAAATGTCAGTTGACATTCCATATCATTACGCTTTCTAAATAGTGTTTACAGAGACCGGCAACCCACATGAGATACCTTTAAATGTATTTGATCTAAAAAAAAATACATAAAAAAAAATATATATTATATTTATATATATATATATATATATATATATATATATATATATATATACACATATAAATATATATACACACCCACTGTATGAATGTATATATTTTTGTACGAACCTCCCTGTGCTACCTGAATGTCTACATCAGGTACTGAAGAGGTTAAAGTACAAAACATACCCACGCTGGGTAAATCCCTTCAGGTTTTAAATATGAAGATCATAAAAGAGCCCCATCTGTTCCTTTAGCTACATGATGCACATATAACATGCCTCTCATAGTCACACCTGCATTTACACTGCACCATAAACATTTCATAAACAAATAGAGGGAAAGGCGGAATGGCCCAATATGACACAAAGATACAACAGATGTTTTCATATTTATATGTGTTTCCTGTGTAAACTAGAACAGCAGCATATTAGTTGTGGAAACCTGCAGTGAACTGCACACACCACAAAGGAAATACACACACTGCACATGCACCCCACCATGTACCGCTTCTTCCTCCAGACTAACCTGTCTGTGGTGAGGGCCGGAATGTTCCCCACACACTGTACTCAGCAAAGTATCTCAGACACTCTTTGCATAATTGACCAGAGCATGAGGTCATGCGTCATGTGACTTTGATATCAATACATCATGTAAATATGGCTGAGTAATACCCATCTCTTTGCCAAAAACTTGGCTGCCATCCATTTTAAATGTCCTGTCTATATGTAGGCACCACAAGTGTCTTCTATTACATGAAATAACCAGGCAACTCACCTATGTGCTCCTATGCTTACTTAGAGGGAAATAACAGAGTTGTGCACCACTCTTCCAAACATAAAAAAATTGTTAATTAGGAGCAATTAGTTTCCTGTTTTGTGGCTGTGAGATACAGCACAGCGAACGCAGTCTGAGCTACATGCTCCGATCTCTCTACCATCCCTGCCCCCCTGCCTGGATCATAACATGAGGAGGAGAGCTGCTGACCTTGTAGGCTCTGTTCATGTAGTGTAATCACTGCACAAGCAGAGGTGGATGTGAGCCATCTACTGACAGCTCACATCTCATACAATAAGTCACACCTGATGGGAATCTACAGCAGTTTTCTATATGAAAAACTGCCATATTCCCTTTGTTATATAGGGGCAGATCTGCACTAGTTTTTATTTCATTCTGAAATAGAAACTGGAGGAGGTGGCAAAGACATGAAACAGAAACTGCTTAGTTAGGGCAAAACAATGCATGGAGACGCATGGAGAGTGTATAACATGGATTCCAAAGGCCCTAGTTCAAATCAGTTCAAATCAGTGCAGTTCAAATCAGTGCAGTGTGTTCCAGTGCAGTCAACAAAAGCAGAACATGTTTAATTTTTTCTCTATAGAATGCATCTGGAACGCATCAAAAACACACGTCCTCAATTGAAAAAAAGAAAAAGGAGGTAAAAATGTACCAGAAACGCAGCAGACTGCATCAAACATGCCAATGCAGAAAGACATTTGAAACACAGAAATTGTGGTGTGAACCAGAAAAACGCATATGCAAAAACACATTTGGAACACAGAAATTGTGTTCAGAACTGGCCCTCAAAAGAAGCTTCAAGCCCCGGAGCTGTCTAATAAAATACTTTAAAAACCCTGTGTTGTTTATTTGTTTTTACACTTTGTCATATTCATTCACCTAGAGTGGTGGGCCGGTATCTGGGGGCCCCCATATTAAAGGGGGCTCCCAGGTTCCGATAAGCCCCCCGCCCGCAGACCCCGACAACCAACGGCCAGGGTTGTTGGGAAGAGGCCCTGTCCTTATCAACATGGGGACAGGGTGCTCTGGGATGGGGGGGCCGCCAGGGTTGTCGGGAAGAGGCCCTGTCCTTATCAACATGGGGACAGGGTGCTCTGGGATGGGGGGGCCGCAGTGCGCCCCCCCACCCCAAAGCACCTGACCCCCCATGTTAAGGGCATGCTGCCTGGTACGACTCAGGAGGAGGGGGGGCGTTCGCTCGCCCCCACTTCTTTCCTGACCGGCCGGGCGGCGTGCTTTGGATACGGGTCTGGTATGGATTGTTTTTTTTTCGGCGTAGCGGGGTTCTCCTTACAATCTATAGCAGACCTAAGGGCCTGGTATGTCCCCTGGGGGGGAACCCATGCCGGACTTTTATTTAAAAATCCGGCGTGGAGTTCCCCCTCATGATACATACCAAACGCCGCGTGTAGATTTGGCGGGAATCCAAGTCAAATCCCCGTCGCTTCTATGACGGCTTTCTCTCCGTCGCAACAAGCCAGCTCGGCGCTGGCTCCCGCGATGGAGACAAATGGGTGGTCAATCTCGCTGAGAAAGGGAGCGAGATTGACACGATATCGCGGTCACCTACTGTACAATGCTGCCCACCTCTGCACACCGATAATCACTCGCTCAGCACCGCTACCATTCATACAATGCCTTTCTTCAAAGAACACAAGTTAAGCTGAAATAGTGTAAAACCCTGTACACACGGCCGGGATTCTCGTTAGGAAAAAACATTGTGGAAAAAAAATCTGTAAAAAATATTATCTGCAATGCATCTGGAAATGCATCAAAAACGCACTGGAACACGTCAAAACCGTGTTAAAAAAAGCACATGGAGAAACGCATCCGGACAAATCAAGAGTGCGTTTTTGTGGTGTGAACCAGGCCTAAGGGCACTCTTACTAAATAGAATTAAGTGAGGTGTGTGGCACCATGCTGGCTATTTCATTCATTTAATTTTCTATAAATGTTAGAGGCAAAACAGAAAAAAAAATCTGTTTGACTAGTCATCATTTTAAAATGACAAATGTTACTTTGTAATCGTTCCCATTTATCAGAACATAAAATGTTATTTCTCTTCCGAGAGAAAGAAGAAGAAGGCTTAGTTAATTAGGTGTAATTACAGTTTCTAGGCATAATAGTAAAAAATAATTTAATTATAAAACATTTTCTTTCACTTTCACTTTACAGGATTGCTGCTGCTTAAGTTGCAGAGCAGATGTAAATTTGTCCTGTTAATTGCATGTAACAGCTGCATCTAATTACAATGTAATAACAAAGATCCATCATGTCCATCAATAATCGCTGTAGTACAATATTACCGTGATCAATAAAGCATTGACTGTCTGTAGAACAGCAGGGCTGGCTGGGGTAGTACTGAAGGCTCCGTTCACATATGTGGAAAGGCATCCGATTCGCATGACATGTGAGTCAAGCCGGCTTTCAGTGGAGCTGGTTCACATATATGCAGTGCAGCAGTAGTGCGAATTTGCTGTGGATTTAAAAAGAGTCCTGTGCGTTTTTTGAGCACTGCGGTGTGATTCAGATGCGAATTCTAGGCTCATTGCCTTCTATGAGAATGCATCTGAATTGCACCACGGATCAGTTTTGAACACAAATTTGATCCAAAAAGAAAGAGCGTGGCCCACCTACATTTTTTCCGTGTCATCGGTGGCGGGGTGCTTCGTAAATGATGATGGATCTACACTGGGGGGACATTGTTTTTTTATTTTTATAAAGGAATTGTAAAAAATGTGTGTTTTTATTTCTTTTTTACCTCATATCTTGCAATAAAGAGGACTTGTGCTTATTTCTATTACAGGGGATGTTTACATTCCTTGTAACAGGAATAAAAGTGATTTTTTTTTTTTTTTTAAAAGGACAGTGTAAAAATAAAAAGTAAAATAAAGTGCCCTGCCCCTCCGAGCTTGCACGCAGAAACGAACGCATATGTAAGTCACGCCTACATATGTAAACGGTGTTTAAACCACACATGTGAGGTATCGCCACGATTGTTAGAGTGAAAGCAATGATTCTAGCGCTATGCCTCCTCTAAAACTCTAAACCTGTAAAAATGTTTAGAGCATCGCCGTAGTTTGTCACCATTCCACGAGCGTGCACAATTTTGAAGCATGACATGTTAGGAATCTATTTACTCGGTGTAACATCATCTTTCACATTATATATAAAAATTGCGCTAACTTTACAATTTTTTGGGGGGGTATATAGATTTTACCTAGATAATTTGAAGTTGGTCATTGTAGGCACCCTATCAGTGTTAAATAATTTGCCTTGCAGTAAAAAGAGGTGGTTGAGCCATGTTTTTTTACCATAGTGGGAAGAAGTGTTTCCCAAGAATCTCCTATAAAATCTCCTATAAAAAGGGGATTCATGGGAGATTTTAATGTGCCCAGATATTAATAGTTACTTAAAAAGTAGTCCATGAATTTTTGATCCGGATTCATACACCTCCTGGGATTCATCCCCATGCGGAACTCGTGTATTGGATATTAACCACTTAAGGACCATGTACATTTACGTCGGCAGAATGGCACCGACAGGCACATCAACGTATATATACGTTGGTGCCTTGGGGGGAACGGGGGTCCGATCGATCGTACATGCGGCGGGCCGTGCGGCTGCAGGAGCGATCCGACAATAGGGGGCGGCTATTCGTTTTTGTCCGCCCCCTCCAGATCGCTCCCAGCCAATGCGCGCGCCCGCCCGCCCTGTCACTTCCTCCTCCTGTGTAAACACAGGAAGAAGGAAGCGATGTGATCTCTCCCTCAGCGTTTTTTTCAACCACCGCTGAGGAGAGATCACCACACAGTAAGTCTGCACTAACACTACACTGCACTAACACTACACATAAACACATTTAACCCCCGCGATCGCCCCCCCCCCCCCCCCTCCTGTCACAGTGTCACTGAATGCAGTAATCTTATATGTATGATTACTGTATTTAGTGTCAGTGTGACAGGCAGTGTGACAGTCAGTTAGTGTTAGGTTCAGGGTAGCCCCCGTACCCCCCCTAATAAAGTTTTAACCCCTTGATCACCACCCTAGTTAACCATTTCACTCCCTATTACCAGCATTACTAAGCGATCATTTTTCTGATCGGTGTATTAGTGTCGCTGTTCCCGCTAGGTAGCTAATTTTTTTTTTATTGCGATTTTTTTTTACTAAAGACATGTGGCTAAATAAATTTTGGCCTAAATGTTTGACTGAAATTTCGTTTATTGATTTTTCTTATAACAAAAAGTAAAAAATATAGATTTTTTTTTCAAAAATGTCGCTCTATTTTTGTATATAGCGCAAAAAATAAAAAATCGCAGAGGCGATCAAATACCACCAAAAGAAAGCTCTATTTGTGGGAAGAAAAGGACGCAAATTTTGTTGGGGAGCCAAGTCGCACGACCGCGCAATTGTCAGTTAAAGCGACGCAGTGCCGAATCGCAAAAAGGGGCAAGGTCCTTTACCTGCATTTTGGTCCGGGTCTTAAGTGGTTAAAGTGCTAAAATAAAATGTGCTTTTCAGAGGATTTGTACCTTGTTTGTTTTTAAGGCTTTGTAAAAATAAAATGTATTGATTTTATATGGACTGCTTTATAATAATATCTAGGCGCATTAAAATCCCCATCTCCCATGAACCCTCTTTTTATAGGAGATTCTTGGGAAACACTTCTTTTCCCCACTATGTTTCCTTAGGGGATTGTGTCTCATACACTCCCATGTTTTTTACCACCCCCCAACAACTACTCTTAATGCTGCAAAGGTAGAAGACCACCTACTGACTGCCTGCCAAACACCCTCTGAAAAGCGATCTGCCACAGAGGTTGAAGCTCATGTAAATGAGCCCTAATTGTCACTTTTGCTGGACAGCTTGTTAAAGGCAGTTGAAAAATAACAGGCTTACTGACAGGATCAACAGGTAATAAAACTATGTTACAAGAGGGATTTAGAAATACAAAGACTGATGTATTAGGCCCCATTCACACCTTCGTGTTTTGTGAACACACAAACCGCTTCTGTTAGCAGGTTTTAAGAAAGTGCCTTAGAAAACCACTTTAAAATAGAAAGGACCTTGCTTTTTGCGATTCGGCAGCCCTTTAACGTACGTGGCTCCCACAAAATTGGCGGCCGAATCACCTCTGTTTTTTATTTTTTGCTCGGCAGAAATAAATATCCAAAAATATATAAAAAACATTTTTTTTCCTCAGCGAGATTCTTCTACCTATTTTTGGTAAAAAATCACAATAAGCTTTATCGGCGCAAAATTTATAGCGTTTACAAAATAAGATTTTTATTGCTTTTTATTATTATTTTTTTTTTTATACTAATAGCCGATCAGATTTTTTTCGTGACCGACATTATGGCGGCCGTGTGTACGGATTTGCGTTTGCAAGCATCCCATGTGGCGTAGGAATGCCGTTATCACAGAGCCGAAATGTGTACACACGGCTCTCCCCGTTCTTCCGCTCCAGGGAGGATCAGGCGGCGATCGGGTCTCCCGCGGTATTTGCTCTAAAATCAACGACGGCCCGTCGGGATGAATGGCTCGTCGCCCTTCCCGATGGGCTGGTCGCCGAATCTGACGGAGAGCCGGGCGAGAATGGCCTCGCCCTTCCCGATGGGCTGGTCGCCGAATCTGACGGCCGGGCGAGAACCTCGACAGGCGGAACGATGTGTTCCGCCCGTCGAGGTTCTCTGCCGTGTGTACGCGGCCTAAGCCTTTTTTTTAAGTTGGATTCCTATTCAGAGTATATATAGATATATTTACGACATGCATGCCATGCTTATTCCACGTCAGTGGTTTCTGTCTGTGACAGTGGATAGGCTGCAATCTCTTGGTCCTTATTACCAGGCCGCCTCAAAGGCCTCATTCACACATGGCCGACTCCGTCGCAGTCCGTTCCGACGGAGTCCTCCAGCTCAGCGGGAAATCAGTCCGCAGATCTCCGCTGAGCCGACGGGTGACAAGCTCCGCTCTGCTCTCTGAGCGGGGAGGAGTTTGTTGAGCCCCGGTGTCCTCTATGGAGCGATCTGATGAAAACGGACAGCATGTCTGTTTTCATCTGATCTTACCCGATCCGAATGGACGGATGGGGACGTGAGCCCCATACGTTTGTTTTTAGCGGATCGGATCAGGTCGGATGTTAGCAAGACATGTCTCAGCTGACATCCGACGCTCCATAGACATGCATGGAGCGCCCGTTCAGGTCCGCCTAAAAAACTGACAGGCGGACCTGAACGGATCCATGTGTGAATGAGGCCTAATGCATTAGGACAACAGACACACTTAGGGTCCTTTCACACAGGAGCGGACCGTTTTTTGTTCCACTCTGTGTGTGTCTGTCGGCTCAGCGGGGATCCCCGCTGAGCTGTCGGCGGACAGGGCGGTCCCCGCACACTGTGCAGGGACCGTCCTGTCTCTCCTCCGCTCTCCCCTATGGGGAATCGGATGAATACGGACCATGTGTGCGTATTCATCCGATCCTATCCGCCAGACGGAAGAAAAATAGGGTTTTCTTCCGTCCGAAAAACTAGATCCAGACAGACGCGGATCTTTGCGGACGTTAGCGGATGCATCATCCGCTAACGGACACGACCCCATAGGGGCCAATTACAAGTCCGTTTACGGACGTGTAAAAACGGACGAACGGAGGCGGATGTCTGAAAGGGGCCTTAGTTCATAACCTGACGGCTGGCACTATGCATATTTTTAATGTGTACCACATGATGGATTCAATTACAATGTTAGTGTTATGAGCAGAACAAATCCTTATCTATCCAAGGCCTCTAGAACATATTCCTGTTGCAGAAGAACACATCCTCCATTAAACTGGCTATTGATTGAGTGCTTCTATCGCTGAAGAATCCTGTGAAGCTCTACTGTTAAATACAGCATGCCTTAATGGAGCAAGTTCATTTGTAAATAATGAAGAGGAATATGATTCAATTAAGCGCTGACCTATTTTTTTCACAACAAACTGCAGAAACATCTTACTCCCATGTTGCAGGATGCCTTTCAGGCAGACGGCTGCCCACTAATGAGCCCTAAGCTACAGCAGTACTTTCTGGCTGCATGGCTGCAGTGTGCTTGTAAAACAAACATACTGACTGTATACAGAACATGTCATAGGATCTCAAGGCGTTATCTTCATAAGACAGTATCCATATTAACAGAATGGCAGCATTAAGAACATCATTTAATGCTTCCCCCACCTCTTTGGTAACATGCACACCCATTTTATTCTGGCAGGTGGGAAGTTTGTCTCTGCTGAAAACAACTGGGAATCAAATGGCAATTTCCAGCATATTGGATCCTGGTTCACAACACCAGAGTTATCAGAAGTGTATTATTGCAGTAGGTTGCACCCAATTACTATACATAGTTCCTGAAGTTTACCTAAATCATTTGTATTTCCTTAAAGAGGTTATAAGCCTCAGGCGGCGTACAGACGATCGGATATATCCGATGAAAACGGTCCGCGGACCATTTCCATCGGATATGTCCGATCGGGAGTTTGATCCGATGGCGTGTATACACCATCGGATCAAATTCCCCGCCGCCGGACGGCGCGGTGACGTAGTGGTGACGCGGCGGTGACGTTGACGCCGCCGCGTCACCGCCACGTCACCGCACCAGGAAGTAAAACACTTCCGCGCATGCGCCGAATCCATTCGGCAGCGGCGCGGCGGCGGTGGGGGCCGACATGTCTGCTGGTAAGTGTACTAACCAGCAGACATGTCGGGCGGACAGATTCCCACCGGATAGATTTCAAAGCATGCTTTGAAATCTGTCGGGTGGAGAAATCTGTCCGCTAGCCCATACACACGAGCGGAGATGTCTGCTGAAACGGTCCATCGGACCGTTTTCAGCGGACATATCCCCTCGTGTGTACGCGGCCTCAGACATGAAATACACTATATTGTCAAAAGTATTAGGACACCTGCCTTTACACGCACATGAACTTTAATGGTATCTGTAGGGTTCAAGATTGAGTTGACCCGCCCTTTTCAGCGATAACAGCTTCAACTCTTCTGGGGAGGCCGACCACAAGGTTTAGGAGTGTGTCTATGGGAATGTTTGACCATTCTTCCCGAAGAGTATTTGTGAGGTCAGGCACTGATGTTGGACGAGAAGACCTGGCTCACAGTCTCCACTCTGATTCACCCCAAAGGTGTTTTATCAGGTTGAGGTCAGGACTCTTTGCTTGGGGTTCCTTCACCCCAAACTCGCTCATCCATGTCTTTATGAACCTTGCTTGGTGCACTGGTGCACAGTCATGTTGGAACAGGAAGGGGACATCCCCAAACTGAGTTGGGAGCATGACATTTTCCAAAATGTCTTGGTATGCTGATGCCTTAAAGCGGAGTTCCACCCAAAAGTGTAACTTCCGCTTAATCCACTCCTTGCCCTCTTACATGCCACATTTGGCATGTAATTTTTTTTGGGGGGGAGTGGGGGCTTCAGGAGGAGTGGGACTTCCTGTCCCACTTCCTCCTTCCGCCCAGGCACCGCTTAGGCGATACGTCATATCGCCTATAGAGGCCCCTCCCTGTAGGCAATCGCCTGGGACACATGACAGGTCCCAGGTGATCGCCTGACCAATCACAGTGCGCAGCGCCGCTCGCGCATGCGCAGTGAGTGCCCAGCCGTTAAGCCGAAAGCTGTCAAGGCCGTGTGCCCACACACAGAATGAAGATGCCAACCGGAGAGGGGGAGAGAAGCGGAGCGCGGCTCGGGTGCTGTGATTGGCTGGAGCCACGATGACATCACTTCCGCGCATGCACACGGGAGCCGCCAATAACGGCACAGTCACTGAAAGCAACGGCACGGCATGCTTCAGTGTGCATGTGCCGATTACATTGGCACATGCAAATACAGGGGATATCTCCTAAACCGTGGAGGTTTAGGAGATATCCAGGGTAGCTACAGGTAAGCCTTATTATAGGCTTACCTGTAGCAAAAAGTGTGTTGTAAGGGTTTACAACCATTTTAATCTAACCTTGGGCAGAGACAGTTTCTATGGAACCCTAGTGTTCCTCCAGAGGTTGCTTGAGCTGTGGCTTACTCAATGATGTATCCTGGCCTAGGCCAATAGTATGGTGGCAATCAGCGACTCTCTGCCCGTTGCCGCCCCCCTCACAGCCTGTCAAGTCTTACCCGGCTACTATTGGGTGGGGAGCGGAGGAAGTTTACTCCGCCAGGGAAGACAAGGAAATAAGCAGGGGGCTGGCCGGGACTTGGGCAAAGGCAGAAGAACATGCAATCGGAGCTGAATGGTCATGCACCCGAAACTGAAGAAATATTCCCTTCGCTCCGACCAGCACATGATCATCAGAAAGGGGCCCAGATATTGGAAAAAGCTAGTAGGAGCGGCAGAGCAGGGGTGTGTAATTCAGAATTGTATTTTTTTATTCTGCACTGACTTTCTTTAAATTGTCCCAGCCTAAATCCAATCCAGGGACAAAACCGGGGACAGATTTGGTCCGGGGACAGTGTCCTCAATCTGGGGACTGTCCCCTGAAATCGGGGATGTCTGGTCACCCTACTGTAAGAGGCATTTTTCCAATTGACCCCTGTGAATTGGATTTAGTTTCCTGAGACTTGAAAGATATTGTAAGGGATCCTTTAGAGCAGGGGTCTCCAAACTTTTACCAGTTTACTGTCTCTCATACTTTAAGGGGGGTTTGTGGCTAGTGGAAGTAGAAAAAATCCAGACATCAGTGCATTTATTATTTTTTCCTGGAGCCTGGAAAGCATTGCACTGGTGATCAGTGGATCAGGAGTACAATGTTAGGTTTCTGCAGACAAGCCCTGCAGCTTTCAGCCCATACCTGTGTATGGGCTGTCAGTTTGAAAGCTGCAGGGCTTGCAAATGAACTACGAGGGCGCTCCCAAGTAGAATGCATAGAAAAAAAACGATCACTCTCTGGATGCACTTCCATGCCAAGTGTGGTCAGCCTGAAATAAGAAAGCAAGGTGACTGGCAGGATGTACATGGTACAACATACCATACATTAGGAATATAAAACATTTGATTAACAGACCCTTTAAAGTGGATGTATATACCCAATTCATGAAATTTGAGCTGGGCACATATATCTGCAGTATTTTGTTATCTCTCTTTAAAGAGCCAAGTCCTGTAGCTCTCTCCTGACATCAACCTGATAACTCCTGACAAATTCTCTGACACATCAGATAAAAGCAGTCTGACATTTCTGTCAGGGGAGGTTGCTATAAATAGATTAGCAGGGAGCTAACCCTATTACAAAACACCTCTGAGGGTCTCTTCCTATGATGAGAGGGGGTGTGCGCCTTTCCTCCAATCAACAATTTTAGCTATCTTGGCTGTATGCCCAGACATCACACTCTGTGTTAACCAGGAAGAGAAAATCTCCTAACACGACCTGAACTTTCTAAACAGTATATAAATGTGAAGACATTTATAGATATGGATATGGATGTAAAACTTATGTAGGGAGATTTGGTTCATCTCTATGTAACATCTGAGGCTGTTCACTTCACTGGGTGTATGAAGGGTTTACATCCACGTTAATAATAATAATAATAATAATAATAATAATAAGGAAATCCAATAATAAGGCACATTTTGATGAATACCTCTTGCTGACAGCTTTTTGGTGTTGATAATTTTGGCTGCATACTCTTGACCCGTGGTAATCTTCATACATCTCCTCACCACAGAGAACGCACCCCTGAAAAACAAAAACAAGTTTGTTGAAAAAGTTTCCATCAATAAAAGATTGTCTCATCTGATAATCGAGAAACGTTTCCCATAGCCTTTCACCGTTTTCTAGAATGCATTTAGGATGTGGCATGTGGAGGAAATGTGTTACTCAGAAGTCATCTGACACCATCACTTTCATTAATATGTCCCACAAGTATTAATAACCCATACATCTAACAAAGCACACATCAGTGTGTAAAGTGGTGTCACCCCCTTTACTTGTCCTGACAGCTCCTAACTGATGAAGACTGGACTCTAATGCCTAATTTCTAATTTCCCATCGGTAAAACTGCCATGACAGCTTTTGGCCCGGAAAACCGGCTCCATCAGAGTTTTCCGACGAAAAAAACGTGGGGAAAAAAAGACAACGTTTTCTTTTTTTCCCGCTGGGAAAACCGCTTGTGTCTATGCTTCTCCGAGGGGAAAAAATGCACATGCTCAGAATCAAGTATGAGACGGGAGCGCTTGTTCTGGTAAAACTAGCGTTTAGAAAAGAGATAGCACATTCGTCACGCTGTAACGGACTGAAAAGCACGGAAACTGAAAAGCGTCAATCGTCTCTCACCAAACTTTTACTAACACAAGGATCAGCAAAAGCAGCCCAAAGAGTGGCGCCGTTTGAATGGAACTTCCCCTTTATAGTTCAGTCGTTACAGTCCTGCCGAGGAAACCGTTGACAAGAATTGTGACATGATCATTGCTTTTTTTATTGCTTTATTACTATTTTCCAGTAATTTCTCAACACCTAAAATGTGATCAGGGTCCATTCACGTGGTCATTGTTTAGTTCAAAACGCTGTTTGGTGACTTTCTTGAATTGTGATACATAGTAATGTAAACCAATCTCCGATTACTCAACACACATTCTACTCTCTCCTACAAAATTCCTTCTGTTCGCTTACCTGACTGCATTACAACCATCTCATCTTTCACATTCTTAACGCCCACTTTAGCTATTAAACAGACATTGTTGTCATGTAAAATGGAAAAACCTACAAAAAACAGAGAAGACTGACTGACTTTTAGAATAAGTGGATCACATAGCATTATTAATATTAAAAAAAAGAAAGAAAAGAAAAAACCTATCAAGAGTTGCTTGTTCTTTTATTATAAACCTTAATCCGATATTTTTGCAGGAAAAAAAGGTCACTGCCCCCAGCTACAAAATGGTCTTCTCAGCAAGGAGCACTGGAAGGGCAAACGCATGTTAAATAAATAAAAATGTTTTTTTTTTTTTTTTGTTAATGCTATTTACTTCATCTATATCCCAACAAAAAGGAAAAAAAGAAAAATCACTCTTGAATGAACTTTTTTTGGTTATGGTCATCTTTGTACAAAAAGGATCTCGCCTCTGAATTACTGCCCTTCCTTCTTTTAATGCCCCGCCATTCCTAACCCCCCCCCCCCCATTCCTCTTCGGTTCTGTCGGACGCCTTTTGGGTTTGATTTCTCTATTACTACCCAGATCTCACATGTTTGTTTCTATCATTGCCTGTACATGCACTGTGGCCACATTCCCTCCAGCACAGTGCAGAGTTGTTTGAGTGTATTTTATTAATTCTTTTAGGGGTTAAATGCCAGCGGACCATACATTTATAGTTTGTCTCTATTGTGGTGATGTCAGTAGCGTAATTGAACACTGCCACTATCATATATGAATCCTCAAAGTTTTCCCCGATGTCCTTACCCCACTTTTCTACGCAGGCCAGTGTTCCCTGTGTCTCTAAATCTGTTAATATCCCATACAATGCCGCAATTCCATGTTGTTGTGTTTTTCCGGTGAAGCATAGTTTTTCTATTGAATTTAGTGTTTTATCATCTCTTATCGGCTGTGATAAAGTGCTCACAAAGTGTTTTAATTGAAAGTATTCCCATTCACTTAAGTGTTGAACCCCTTTCTGTGTTTGAAAATCGTTTCTTGGCCTTATTTTCCCTTGTGTAACAATTTTCTCTAATCTTTTAGTACCCAAGATCCTTCCAATTCGTGTCCTGTTATCGGGTGGGAAAAAATTAGTGTCGGCTAATGGGATTAATGGGGACTTATATTCCAATTTTTCCCGCTTCTATAGTGTGTCCCATATTTTAAATACATTCTTCGTTATGCTGTGTGTGTTCGTGCCCATTTTTCTATATTTAGGTGGAATTCAGACATTCGTGTTTAATTGTGTCAAACTTATAATATCTTCCATCTGTGCCCACTTCTTTTGGGTGTTTGGACAAACATAAACACCCTCAACTAACCTTGCTAAAACTACGGCGTAGTAATATCTTTTTATATCTGGGAGCGCTAACCCCTCTTTTTTTTTTTTGCGACTCATGCCGCGTACACACAATCACTTTTTGCGATGAAAAAAAAACGAAGTTTTCAATCATGAAAAAAAAACGACGTTTTTCAAACTTCATTTTCCAAAACGACGTTGCGTACACACCATCGTTTTTCTACAAAGCTCTAGCAAAGCGTGGTGACGTACACCACGTTCGACGCCATTGAAGCTCCGTCTCATAACTTGCTTCTGAGCATGCGCGGGTTTAAAAAGTCGTTTTCAACGTTGTTTTGCCCACACACCATCACTTTTTATGACACAAAAAACGACGTTTTGAAAAACGACACAAAAAATTCAAGCATGTTGGAATTTTTTTTTGGTCGTTTTTTTGAAGACAAAAAACGACGTTTTGCCCACACACGATCAATTTAAATGACGTTTTAAAAAACGTTGTTTTTTTTCATCGCAAAAAACGACCGTGTGTACGCGGCATTAGAGTAGAATATTTTTTGCCCTGCCAAATATATTTCAAGATTATAGTTTTTATCATCTTGAAAAAGCTTTGTGGAATTCTTATGGGGAGCATTTGAAACTTGTATATTATTTTTGGTAAAACCATCATTTTAAATGCATTGATCCTACCTACACAGGAGATCGGTCTTTTTGCTAGGTTTTTCAAATCTTGTTTTATTTCATTTATTAATGGGATGTAATTGGCCACGTACAGTTTTTCTAAGCTAGGTGTAATCTGTATTCCTAAATATGTTAATGTTTTTTTTTTCCCAGATAAATGGAAATGTTTTCTGTAAATCTTTTTCTTCTTTTGTGTCTATTCCCAGATTCAGGATTACAGTTTTTATAGTATTAATTTTAAAATTAGAGAGTTCCCCATATTTTGGTATTTCTTTCACTACATTGGGAAGAGAGAGTCTGGGCTTGGTCACATATAGGAGTATGTCGTTTGCGTACGCCGCGACCTTATGTTCCTCCTCTCCCACTCTCACCCCCCCTGTATCCAGATTATTTCCGTATCCTGGCCAATAATGGTTCCAACGATATTACATATAGGAGGGGCGAGAGCGGGCAACCTTGTCTCGTTCCGTTCATTTCAAACACAGACGACACACTCCCGTTGACCTTTACCCTTGCCGTGGTGTAATTATATAGACTTTCTACCCATTTCATGAATCTAGGTCCCAATCCTATAATTTGCATAGGTTTCCATCATAAACCCCCAGTCGACTCTGTCAAACGCTTTCTCAGCATCTATTGACATGAGTAAAACTGGAGGTTTCTTCTTAGCTTCCTCCTGTAAGAATAGTAAAAAAAGTTCTTAAACTGTTATCTCTCCCTTCTCTCTCTTTTACAAATCCTGTCTGATCTGCGTTTATTAAGTCCGGCATTAATGCCTTTATCCTCGTTGCCAGTATCTTTGCATAAACCTTTATACTGGCATTCAATAATGCAATTGGACGGAACTGGTACCATCTTTTCCCGTTTTAGGAATAATTGAGATATTGGCAAAGAGAGATTCTTTCCTTATGTCTTCCTTTTCACCCAGTCTATTAAAATAGTTGCATAGCTCTGGGGCCAAGAGTTCTTTAATTTTTTTATAGTACCTAATTGGTAACCCATCTGGGCCTGGGCTCTTACCTCCAGATGTTTCTTGAATAGCTTTATAAATTTCCCCCTGCATTATTGGGTCTTCTAGGAGTTCAGCATTTTTTTGCAACAGCTTTGGTAAATTCGCTTCCTCTAAGTATTCCTTAATTTTTATTTTCCTAGTTTCTTTCTGCTCCTGAGTTTCTCCCCTTCTGATGGAGTACAGTGTGCTATAAAAAGTCTGAAAGGCCTCTGCAATTTCAGAAGTTTTATATTTTATCTGCCCTACTTGGTTTTTTATTTTTTCAATATAGTTTGTGTTTCTTTTTTCCTTAGGAATTCTAGCAAGATATTTCCCTGGTTTATTCCCCCATTTATATATTTATTTTGCTACATTCTTGAATGTTTCTAGTTTCCCATCAAATCTCTGAGTTGGGCCCTTTTAATCACTATTTTCCGGTATGTTTCACTTTTTCCTTGGTTTTTATGTTTTTTGTTCCAAGTCTTGTAACTCACTTATTATCTATTTTCTATTTGCTTCTCTTGCCTTTTTTTCCCCTACTTCTATGGAGATTAAATTTCCCCTAATGCATGCCTTATGGGCTTCCCATATAGTCGCAGAGCTGACGTCCGGTGTATTATTTGTCAAAAAATATTGCTCGATCTCTTTTTTTACTGTGTCACAGACTTCTATATCATCAATCAAATCTTCATTTAAATTCCACATCCCTTTTCTTTGTTCTATCTCATTGAAGCGTATTCTAACTATTACTGGGGCATGTTCATAAATTGATATTATACATATTAAAGTTTTATTTACATATTCCAATACACCGTGATCTACCATTAGATAATCCAATCTTGAGTATGTGTCGTGCACAGATGAGTGGTGTGTATAATCCCTTTTATTAGGATATGCTATTCTCCACGGGTCTACTAATTGATGATTGAACAGTTTTTTTTTTCCAATAATCTCAGTTGCTTAGAGTCTCGCATCTGTGCCCCAGACGTACTATCAAGATGGTATTCCAATGCAAAGTTAAAGTCTCCTGCTAGAATTACGTATCCTTGTTTAAAATCCATTAGTGCGTTTAGGATCCCCCTAAGGTATTTATGAGGGTGTCTATTGGGACAATATATGTTTGCTAGCGTATATTTTTTCCCTTGTAGGGCCCCTTAAAAACAAATAGCGACCCTCTGGGTCGACTCTCCTTTTTTCCACCTTGAAGTTAATATTTTTCCCTATCCCTATGGCTACCCCCTTGGATCTTTTCTGTGGGTAATCTCCATAGTACCAGGTTGGGACTGCCCGAGAATAAAGTCTAACACCGGAATCTACTGTTATATGTGTCTCTTGTAAAAAGACTATTTCTGCAGAGTATCTTTCAATTTCTTTTAAGACCATATGTCTTTTTCCTGGGGAACAGAGGCCTTCTTACATTGTATGTGATAAAATTTACATTAGACATTTTTTTTTCTTTTTTTCCCCCTTTTTTCAGAGAGTTAAGCAAACCTAATCTCCTACCCCACCCCTTTTTCCCGACCTCCCAATCCCCCTCCTTTCCATCCCCCCTCCCTCTCCTTCCCATCCCTCCCTCCCGCTCCCTTGATGGAACCTTGACCCTATGGTCTGGGAATGGAGCATCTCCTCTTGCACCCCCTTTGGTGCTCTTACTTATGCTCCCCTCTGTAGGTGGAGAACTACTGGCCACGGCCTCCTATCCCCTATCCCTAAGGGAATATCACAGGGTGTTCCAGGGTCTCCGCTCCCCAGATCTCTTTTCTCTGTTTCTCTCTCTTAACTGATCTCAGTGATGCTCCCCCCTCTTTTACCCCCCTCCAATTTATATTTTTGTTAACTAATAATGGGTATTGGAATGTCCAATTTCTGACAGAATTCGGGTATTTCTTCCATAAATCTTAATCTTTTCTCCTGCCAATCAAGCATGCTGGGAATCCCCAATTATACTGTATTCCTAGCTCTTGCAGAGCCTTTAGCAGTGGTCTTAAGCTTCTTCTTCTTCTTCTTCTTCTTCTTCTAAGTGTCTCTTGTGATAGATCCTGATATATTTGAATGTTATGATCTTTACATTTTATTGGGGATTTTACTCTCAAATTTCTCCAGAGTTGGTTCTTCCCAGCATTCAAATCTTATGATGATATCTCTAGGGCTCTCCTGCGATATTTCTCTGGGTTTTCTGACCCTATGTGCACGTTCTATTTTTAATGGGGACGATATTTCTCTATCCAGTAGTGGATTGCAGATTTTCTTTATGATTTCTGGGAAATTTTCAAACTGAGAAGAGTCTGGTACTCCATGTATTCTGATGTTTTTCCTTCTTTCTGTATTTTCTTGGTCTTCTAATTTGTATGCTTATTCCTGTTGTTCTTTTTTCATGACTTTAACTTCTTCCTCCAGTTTTCTAATTATATTTCTATTCAAATCAGTTTTTTTTTCCGATTCTTCCAATCTCTCCAGCATATGCCCCATATTTCGCTCCATTCTCTCCATTTGCGATTTGAGTGAGGCAGCGAACATACCTTGAATTTCAATTTTTGTTGGTAGTAATGACCGATCTAGTTGCTCATCGTCTGTTCTCTGTTCAAATCCCATTTCCGTTTCTATTTCCATCTCTTGTTCCAACCTGGTCTCGGACAGTGTGTCCTGTTCAGCTAGATTACTGGGGGCCAATTTTGTCCTATTTTTTTTCTTCTTTTCCTTCTCTTTCTCGGCCTGAGTATTTTTTACCCCTTGTTGTTTTTCTGCTGATTGTTTATCTCCTTTACTCCCGTGGGTTACAAATTTATTCATCGGACCAGGACTTTGACTTAGTCGGGGGGTTGAAGAAACCCCCCCCCCTCGCTCCCCCGGCCCTTGTAGTTATTTTTGGCAAACTGACTCCTTTGCTTTGATTCTGTCTTAATGTTTTGGTGTCCAAAACCACCCCGGAGCCTCACCGTTGCCCCGGTCCGGGCCCCAAAAACACTCTCCTATCAGGAGGACAGGGTGGTCCGGGAACGGTGGGGGAACCCGGAGAAGAATGGGTGGCCAAAGGCCGCTGAAAGCACCCTGCCAAGGCTGGAATATGTCCCTTAATGATGCTTAAGGCAAGTTACTGATCCACTCCACGCTGCAAAAAACAGCAGGACCCTGGAAACTGAATACGTCCATGGACGCCACCCCATCTCTTCGCACAAAGAGATGTAGGCCTTCCAGGCGCGATGGTAGATCTTCCTGGAAGAAGACTTATGTGCCCTCAGCAAGATTGGGATGACCGAGTCTGAAAGACCCCGGTCCCTTAATACCTGGCTTTCAATAGCCATGACGTTAAAGCTAGCGACTGTAAAGCAGGATGAAGTATAGGACCTTGAGACAGAAGGTGCATCTGCCACCAGGTGCAAAAGATCGGCACACCAAGAACGATGAGGCCAATCTGGAGCGATTAGAGTCATTGGGATCCCCTCGGCCTAGCTCTGCAGAGTACTAACCCCACGGGGCCACCAATGTGTCTGACGCGTCTGTCCAGGGATCTCTTGACCTGGCCATGAACTTTGACACCCAGCGGTTGAGATGAGAGGCCAGGAGATCCAGTCCAGTGTGCCCCACATCCTGCAAGGGAGTTGAAACACCTCCGGATGCAATGACCATTCCCCCTGGTCCAGCATCTGGCGACTCAGGTAGTCCGCCTGGCAGTTTTTCATGCCCGGAATGTAGACGGCCATCAGAGTCGGCACGCTTCTTTCCACCCATCTTAGGATGTGAGCGACCTCGGACACTGCAGCCGAGTTCCGTGTTCCCCCCTGATGGATGACATAAGCCACCATCGTGCGCTGTCCGACATTGATCGGTATCCTTCTAGAGACCATCGACCCTGGGCCGACTAGACCCCCCAGACGCCCCACAACCCGTGAGGCTGGCGTCCGTCGTAATCACCGTCCACTGGAAGGAAGAAACGACTTCCCGGACCGAAGAGCCGGGGATCTCAGCCACCAATTGAGAGAGACTCTGACAAGGTGGCTCTCCTGAATCTGACGATCCAGAGACCAAGGAGATATGTTCCACTTGAACAGCATCTCCTTCTGCCAAACATGAGTGTGGAACTGGGCATACGGTACCGCCTCAAAGGAGGCAACCATCAGGCCCAAGACTGACATGTAAAAACAGAGAGACGACCATTTGCGAGATGCCAACATCTTCACTGCAGACTGAAGAATCAGCAACTCCTCCAGGGGAAGAAAGACCTTTGCTTCCAGATTCAACCCTAGGTACTCCAAACGCTGAGTTGGCACCAGGACCGACTTCTGAATATTTAACACCCACTCGAATACTTGGAGGGTCTGGCTGGCTATAGACACATCTTCCCCTAATTCTGAGCCAGAAGCTGCTCTCAGAAGAAGGTCGTCTAAGTAGCCCTGGGTGGCAATGCCTTGCTGTCTCCGCAAAGCTAGGATCGGTGTGAGCACCCTGGTGAAAACTCTTGGTGCTGACGCTAGACCAAAAGGAAGGGCCACAAACTGATAGTGGTCCTCCCCTATCACGGAGCGCAGAACCTCTGGTGAATTTTGCATATTAGGACATGCAAGTATGCATTCTTAATGTCCAAGGAAGCCAGAAAGTCCGCCGGATGGAGCACTACTACCACTGAACGAATGGATTCCATGCGGAACCTCCGTACTCTCATGAAGGCATTTAAGGCTTTGAGGTCCAAAATTGGACTGACCCCATCCTTCTTTAGGACCACAAACAGATTTGAATAAAATCCCTGAAACCTCTCATCCTGCGGATCGGGTAAAATTAGCCCACAACTTTAGCAAGTCCTGCACAGCCCATAACAGGGCAGATCGACGAGCCGGAAGAAGAGGGAAACTCAAGGAAAATAATGTGTTTGGTGGAGAGGAAAGAAACTATCTTTTTCCCCCAAAGAGATTACCTAGCAGACCCACTGGTCGGAGAGCAGAGAGGTGCACCGAGCTGTGAACCTGCAAAGCCGTCCCCCCACCCATGAGTCGGGCAGGGGCAAGACTTCATGCACTGGCGGATTTTGGTGACGGTTTATTTGGCTTACGCACCCTGGCATGTTTCTGTCCCACAGTAGAGCCTTTGTCGGCCTCGGAAAGTGTACCCGTGGGCCCTGACTGACGAAAAATACTGCTTCTGAGTGGGAAAAGAAGGACCCGGCTAATGGCGGGGCTCCTTCCCCCTGGTGGACTGAGGGAGGAGAGTGCTCTTACCCCCAGTGACATTCTTGACAATGTCGTCCAGTGAGGTACCAAAAAGCCTCCTACCCTAGAAGGGTAAATGTGCCAGGGCTTTTTGTGGATGCTTGGTCAGCAGACCAGCATTTCAGCCAAATCAGGTGGTGAAAAACCACTGCCGAAAACAGAAGCTCTGGATATCAAGGGAGCCGCATTCAGTGTAGCATCACAGACATATACAAGGCCCAGGACCAGCTGGTCCGCCAGCCTAATAACTTCAAGAGGGAGTGTCTGAGACTCCAGGATCGCAGCCACAATAGACCGCAATGCAGACCCCAGCATGGTAAACATGGTCAGTGCCTCGGACCTCCTATCAGTATGGTCCTTGAAGACAGGGGTCCCTTCTATAGGGAGAGTGGTCACCTTAATTAACTGGGCTTTAGGGGGGGTCCACTACCGGAGAAGAAGCCCATCTTTTCAAGAGGCTCTCCTCAAAGTGGTACCGAACCACCAGGCGCTGAGGAACTACAAAGGACTTCTGCGGCTTATCCTATTCCTTATCAAAAAAGGACACAGAAGGAAAAACCTTCACAGAGTGGTCTGATTTGTGTGACCCAAAAAAGACTGAGCCCTCAGAGGATGCCTCAGCTGCACTATCCAGCTTAAGGGAGTCCCTTACAGCATTAACAAGCTGATTTTAAAGCAGCTTAAAGCCGCGGGGGGGGGGGGGGTTAAGGGTGAAGAGTGATGTGGAGAAATTACTTTTAAATCTATACAGCGGTGATCGGTGCTTGTAACTTCCCCACACACTGATCACCGCTAAATGTAAAAAGTATCGGGTGAAGCATCGGGAGCATTTGCCCGAGTACAAGTACTCAGGCAAATGCTTGGTATCGGTCCCAATATCGTAGTAGTATCGGTATCAGGACAACCGTAGACTGTACTTACCCGACCATGCGAGGACTCACTGACGCATTCCTGACAGGCATACAACCGCGTTGGAGTAGCTGTCGGCCCGGTCAACTGCGAGTGAGACTACACCACAGCCCAGTCATTTGTGGACCCTGGAGCAAAAGCCCACCGACCACCCCGGGAGTCATAGGGTATGTCGTGGCAGACCCAGCCTCTTTAGCAATGATGTGCTCACGCTCGCTGGCCAGACTGAGGAGACTACAAGGATCTATATATCCAGCCTGTCTCTCAGCCGACAGTTGATAGAAGATTCTCAATAAAATAAAATAAATAAAATAAAAATAAAAATGTCCTCAGAGCGCTGGGCCCAAAGGCAGCCATAGGTCCTTCTCCTTTGCTAGGCAGAAAAAAATTGAGGCTGCATGCTGCAGGGAGAAGGGTTATGTCCAGAGGGACCGCCCCCTGGGCGGGGCTGTTCAACTCTGTTAAAGAAACATGTATTTAATTATCTAACATGTTTCTGCCTATCCTCTCCTGTGAACAGGAACATAACCCACTTGTCAAGATTTAAGGAGCTGTGTCCGTCCTTAGACGATAAGAGAAAATAGTTTTATGTATATATTTTTATAATTTTACTTCACAAACTTAGACTATTGTGTTTTGATCCATCACATATAATAACAAAATAGGCAAAAAGCCAAGGGGTGAATATTTTTGCAAGGCACCGTATATGTTCAAGTGTTTTTGGAGCTGAAGAGAAAAACAAATTATCTGTGATGTGACTTTAATTCCTCTGCATTAGCTGCCAGTGGGGGACATTGACAGGGACATTTGTTTCCCAGGGAACAGACCGCTCAAAACGGGGACAAATGGCAACCTTGTCAAAACTTAACTACCTTCCTTGATGCATTTCTGTTATGGTCTACAATTTTATATACTGTACCAGCACAGTCACAAAGCTAGACACATACAACCTTTTCCAACTGCTAATCAGCCTGGGGTACATGTGCATTGCTGAATGTGGAGACAAGTAATCCTGGGATGTGTAGATTAAGACAAACCTGCACTGTTGAGTCCTAATACTGGAAATTAAAGACCATTGCCTACCGGTATGAGGATTGAGGCGGCAGGTCAAATAATCTTAATGCATAATTGAAGCTTGATCCAGCAAACAAATTATGGAGGTAGAGGTATATGTTTTATATATAATTGGTACACTGCTTTTTTTTTCCTTTTTTCAAGGGTTTAGTGACACTTAAATTTCTGCATCTGTTTCAAGTAAGATCCCTTAGGTACTGACCTAGAATGACGACAGACGGTGAAGACAATACTGGTTTCCTGTTTTACAACTGAACATTTGACACAGCAGATAACATTGACGTATAGTTATCCGGATATATCAAACTCATCAAAGATGCCAGACAAGTACAGTAACAAGCTATTATTTTCAGCTAGAATTTCTGAGAACACTTGCCCATAGTTAGAAGTGAGTAAATCAATCCACATGGTTTATGATTTGCAGTGGAATAAGTTGGTTCTATGCTATAGGATGATTCCAGGTCTTCTGTACCTCTCAACACAGTGGACTATTATGTAGTAAGAGTAGGGTTACAGTATGTGGCTCCCTAAGTGTACCTGACTTGTTCTTTTTGGAGCCCCTTGGATGTTTTCATTATTATGTCACATGGGGCAGTGGAAATGTTGGCATTAGACAATTAAAAGACTTAGGTTAGACCTAAGTGCCAGTAAAGGGGGTTGGGGTTGGTAGACCAGGCAATTTCTTAGGGGCTCCCTAAGACTTCCCTGAGCCGTTCACCAGGACAGGCAGTGTTGGTGTCACTGTCCATGCCAGCTGCTCTATTCTTTCTTCCCTGTTGAGAGCGGTAAACAGTTCAGTACTCTTCCATAGAGAATGAGTGCACTTTCAAACAAAGTGCACTGATCCATTTTGCCCCATCTGCTAGTCATATCAATCCCCCCTCCCCTTCCTACCTTCCCAGAAGCATACAATGAAACTGTGCTACTGGGGCTGTTTACATCCTGCCACTAATCCTCAGTGCACCTAGAGACGGCCCAATAGAAAAGAAATGTAAAGCTACTGTACAGGCGTTTCCTTCCACTGACAAGAAATCCAAGGATCGGTATGCTGCATAGTGACTCCTGCATCTTTAAATAAGAAATCCCTTACAAAAAAAAAGAAAAAATTAGAAATGTTATTCTATCTAGGTAAAAAGATCAAACAGATACAGTATCTCACAAAAGTGAGTACACCCCTCACATTTTTGTAAATATTTTATTATATCTTTTCATGTGACAACACTGAAGAAATGACACTTTGCTACAATGTAAAGTAGTGAGTGTACATTTTGTATAACAGTGTAAATTTGCTGTCCCCTCAAATAACTCAACACCATTCATGTCTAAACCGCTGGCAACAAAGGTGAGTACACCACTAAGTAAAAATGTCCAAATTGGGCCCAAAGTGTCAATATTTTGTGTGGCCACCATTATTTTCCAGCAATGCCTTAACCCTCTTGGGCATGGAGATCACCAGAGCTTCACAGGTTGCCGCTGGAGTCCTCTTCTACTCCTCTATGATAGCATCACTGAGCTGGTGGATGTTAGAGACCTTGGGCCAGATTCAGAGAGCCGTAACTCCTGTCTAACTGGTGTTAGACTGGAGTACTTTCGAATTACGCACGTTTTTTAGTTAGTCTGAAACCTCAAACCATGAAAAGACGGCTGCGGGCTTCAATTCGACTGGATTACGTGTTCGTACGCCTTCGGATCTACGCTGCAATAAAATTGCGGCAACTGGGTGGACTTCCCGTCGTTTTCCGCGTTGGGGTATACTAATGAGCTTTTGCCGGCGATCCCCGAAATTACGATCTTCAATCTCAATCTCTTACGGCATCTTTAGTCATCTTTTTTTTGCGTAACACTATACCAGCTTTTTGCTGGTATAATATTAGACAGCCCATGTTAAGTATGGCCGTCGTTCCCGCGTCGAATTTCAACGTTTGTTTTTATTTTTTTACGTAAGTCGTCCGGGAATAGGAATGTTCGTAAACGACGCTACTCAAAAAAAAATGACGTAACGACGTGATTTAGCACAATGCACGGCGGGAAATTTCTGAACGGAGCATGCGCAGTTTGATCGCCGCGGGGACGCGCCTAATTTAAATGCTTCACGCCCCCTAATCGCGTATTTCGATTACGCGGCGAGAAATAGACTACGCCGCCGTATCGTACGGGCAAAAATCGACCAGAATTCCATTTAGAGCCTGGTAAAATACGGCAGCGTAGAGTATTTCGAATACGCTGCGCAAATTTACATGTACCTAAATCTACCCCCTTGTGCTCTTCCACCTTCAGTTTGAGGATTCCCAACATATGCTCAATTGGGTTTAGGTCTGGAGAGATGCTTGGCCAGTCCATCACCTTTACCCTCAGCTTCTTTAGCAAGACAGTGGTCTTCTTGGACGTGTGTTTGGGGTCGTTATCATGTTGGAATACTGACCTGCGGCCCAGTCTCCGAAGGGAGGGGATCATGCTCTGCTTCAGTATGTCACAGTACATGTTGGCTTTCATGGTTCCCTCAATGAACTGTAGCTCCCCAGCACTGATGCAGCCCCAGACCATGACAATCCCACCACCATGCTTGACTGTAGGCAAGACGCACATGTCTTTGTACTCCTCATCTGGTTTCTGCAACACACGCTTAACACCATCTGAACCAAATAAGTTTACCTTGGTCTCATCAGACCACAGGACATGTTCCAGTAATCCATGTCCTTAGTCTGCATGTCTTCAGCAAACTGTTTGCGGGCTTTCTTGTGCATCATCTTTAGAAGAGACCTCCTTCTGGGATGACAGCCATGCAGACCAATTTGATGCAGTGTGCGATATATGGTCTGAGCCCTGACAGGCAGACCCCCCACCCCTTCAACCTCTGCAGCAATGCTGGCAGCACTTATACATCTATTTCCCAAAGACAACCTCTGAATATGATGCTGAACACGTGCGCTCAACTCCTTTGGTCGACCATGGTGAGGCCTGTTATGAGCGGTTTAGACATGAATGGTGTTGAGTTATTTTGAGGGGACAGGAAATTTACACTGTTATACAAGCTGTACACTCACTACTGTACTTTACATTGTAGCAAAGTGTAATTTCTTCAGTGTTGTCACATGAAAACATATAATAAAATCCTTACAAAAATGTGAGGGGTGTACTCACTTTTGTGAGATACTGTATCTGACTTACATACATGACTCAACCACTAAAATATCCTTTTTGAGAAGGACCCTTCCATTAAGATGGGAAAGAAAAAATATTTGTACACAAGTGTAATTATACATGTGTGTATGATGGAAGATGGACTTTGTAGGCAGATTACAGTTAAAAATGAATTGTTTATTCCATAAAAAAGATACACATAGGATAAAACAACAAGATTAATACATAAATTACATTTAAAAAATCCTGGGAAACAGTCCTTACCCAATGTAGCAGTGATTTAATGAAACTACTCTTAAACCAATATCAGTTGGAATTGAGTAGCCTTGACCAAGATATTTTAATGTTACAATCCACCAACAGTTCTATCATAGATCATGAACATTATGGTAAATGATGGCAAGAAGGAATATATTACCAAGGTTACAAAAGACATAATCTCCAAAAAACAAAACAAGTTGTCCAAGGATAGGATGGCCTTCTCAGAAGGCTACGCCTATAGATGGTCCAATTCACATCAGGGTAGGGGCCCTAGAAATAGAGCAAGGGTTTCTCATTCTGTAAACGATTTTGGTTTGACTGAAGATGAGACTGAGTCTGAATCATCTGTTTCTTTTTCTACCTTTCCTTCGCAGCCCCAAACCAGACGTGGAGCATCTACACCTACAAATGTCCAAGGATCACGTAAGCGGGGTCATGGTGGTGGGTACTATACACCACACTCCAAAAAATGTCTCCCTAATGGGAATTCGGATTTAAGAAATCGTCCACAGGAGGTGACAAACACATCTACTAGTGGTGGTGGTAATAGCTCACAGACTAAATATATGGGCGCTATTGCGCAGCAAGCAGCACAAATACTAAATTTCGTGCCCCCATTGCCGAGACACCCTGCAACACTAGGTCCAAATTCTACTGTAAAAACTAACCTGCCTAATACGCAGGTGCCTAATACCTCTGGGACACAGGCTACACTTCCCACCCCAACTGTCCAACCCTCTGTATATTCCCAAACCACGGCACAAGCCTCGATGTTCACAAAACAAACTACATTAGATTTACATCTAACACAATCAGGACCACCGGATTTTCACTTGCTGGAGCCTTCCCCGCTTCCAACCTAACACTTGACATCATAAACCTCACTCCCTACCAATTTTTGGAAAGGGAACTGTAGGTATTAAAATTGGGTTTAAGTTTCTGTCCCTCATCACAATTGGACAAATACGAACTTATTAAAGATGTATATATGTTTGCAAGAAATCTGACGTATAGATTTATGTTTGACAACTCGACTATACGTGCTAAACAAGAACGGGAATTCTCAGAGAGCATAAAACACTACACTATGGAGGATTTTCGAGCACTCCGTGACTTGATGTTGTTGCTTGATGAGAATAACGATACCAACGATTTAATGATTGTAAATGAAGAATCGATACCAGACACACTACCTCAACCTCCCCCTAATACTCTAACAAACAGTGCAGTGATACCTATTACTACAAAAAAATTCAAACTGAAATCTCTGAGATTTCCTGATCTAACAATGAACCCGTTTGTGTGGGCCTTCTTAGTGGGAGTGATTGGTGACATCAAACAGATGCAACCAACACCTCACCTGAACAACCTCACAGCTGCACAGAGAAAGTCAATTAAAAAATTGAAGGAACACCCAGATCTGATTATCAAATCTTCAGACAAAGGGGGGAATGTGGTATTAATGACACGACCACAGTATGAAGAGATGTGTATGGCCATATTATCCAATCGAAACTGGTATCGAACCATCCCAATTTCTACTATCTCCACATTTGAAACAAAATACCTAAACATCATTAATGATGGTTACCAGAGAAGCCTTATTGATCAAGATACATATGAATATCTTAACAATAAATTCCCGAGAGAGGCAACATTTTACGCCTTACCAAAAATCCACAAGAACCTGAGGGACCCCCCGGGAAGACCGATAATCTCGGGCATTGGGTCATTGACTGAGAATGCCAGTAGGCTGATTGATGCTGTATTGATGCCACATGTGACTAGCTTGTCCTCCTACATAAAAGATACACCTGACCTGCTAAAAAAGATTGAGGGTATGGTCGTCCCTCCCAACGCCCTGCTCATGACTCTGGATGTGGAGGCTTTGTACTCCAGTATCCCTCACGAGCAGGGCGTTGGGATGGCCCGTACCTTCCTATATGAAGAACCTCATACCCAGTGGAAGTATAATGAATTTATACTTACACTTTTGGATTTCATTCTGTCTCATAACTGGTTTGTATTCAATGGCTCCCACCACCTCCAGGTACAGGGTGTGGCAATGGGCACTTGCTGTGCGCCGGCCTACACCAACCTGTACCTGGGGGGGTGGGAGCGTCGGATTTTCTCAGACGAATCGTATCAATATACACGGAACAAACCTTATGTTGGATGCGCTATATAGATGACATCCTGATAATTTGGACAGGTGATAAAGATTCCCTACTGGCATTCATCCGTATCTTGAATTCCAACACATTTAATCTCAATTTTACATTGAATATGGACACATCAAAAATTACCTTTCTCGACCTGACCATTTACAAAGACCCAAAAGAATGCATAGCTACAAGTCTATTTCGAAAGGAGACTGCTGGCAACACTATGCTGCATGCAGCTAGTGCACACTCAGCAGCCCTAATCAAAAGCATCCCTTATGCACAATACATAAGGCTTCGCCGAAACTGTACTCACCTTTCGGATTTCAAAAATGAGGCAAAACAATTGCGCATAAGATTACTGGCAAGAGGATACAGTAAATCTCTCCTCCGCCGAGCCTATAATAAGGCTTTAGGTCGATCAAGAAATGAAATTTTGCACTCTCAATCTAACCTAGTGAACGAGCCAATGACTACTCTGAGAATCATCACCAAGTTTTAATCCCAGCATCAGGAAGTCTGCGACATACTTACTAAACACTGGCAGACTCTCCATCAAGATCCCACTATTAAAAAACACGTAGGTGAAAGACCGGAACTGACTTTTAGACGGGCCACGTCTCTAAGAGATAGTCTGGTCCGAAGTCACTATTCTGCTGCCCCACCACTTCGCCTTGACACAAAGGGTATGCACAGATGTGGCCGGTGCCATTTCTGTCCCTGGATACAAGAAGGGAGCCAATTTACTCTCCCTAATGATGACATTTTCTGTCCCAAGTTTCAAAGCTGACTGCACTACACAGGGAGTTGTTTATTTGATGACCTGTGTATGCGGCGCTTTCTATGTCGGCAAGACAATTTGCCATTTGTGGCAAAGGATCAAAGATCATGTCTATCTGTCTGGCAATGGGAAGATGTTGACTCCCATATCCAGACACCTTGATCTATACCATAGATTCGACACATCTGTCGTATCATTTTTTGTGCTTGCCGTCATACCAAAAAACCCCCGCGGGGGCAACTGGGACAAATATGTCCTTCAGAAAGAAACTTTATGGATCGAGAGATTAAACGCAACCCATGCCCCAGGTATAAATGAAGCACACTCATATAAGTCCTTTCTGTAAGTTTCATTAATGTCAATGCAACCATATCCAGTTTGTTCTTTCTTATCCTCCCCCTCTCTTCCCTTTTTTTCTGCATCTTCTTCTTTTTCTTAATTGGTAGAAACCCTGCTTCTGTGCAATACATGTAACTTATATATAATGGAATTTACTATATATGTTTCATGCATAAGATATGAGTATGGGTACATACATGTATGTATTTGTTTACATCCATTTGCACTGTTTATACATATTTTCTTTTTGGTGTAAATACACTATGTCATTTGTATCTATTTTATATTAACTTGTGTGCACTGCACTCCAGGGATTGTGTTCTGTCTCTGCCCATGAGCACTTTCCCTCTTGTGCAGGCAGTATAACAATTGCGCATCTGCAGTGTTGATAACACTGTATGAATGCATACTATTACCATTTTTAATTTTAAACTTTCTTTTTTTAAATCTAGGTCATTCTTTCATTGCCTCCATGATGGCCCCGGAGTGTGCCCATTTCCTCGGTCCCCCTTTTCCCGATTGCCGCCAGTTGTCTATGTGTTTATGCACCTATTCTTAGTATATCTCTTCTATGACCGCAGCTTGCCCTTTCATTGCGGCTCTGATCTCTGCTGACAGTCCTGCGGTATTCTATTTGTCGCGCGCTTGCGCCGCACCCGCCCACTAGTCTTTGCTATTGGAATATTTCCTGTCATCTGGCTTGCTTGACATGCCTCCCTCTGTTGCATGATTGGACTGGCCCTGAGGTAGGCAGTCCCAACGACGCTGCTACGTGACTAGATATCTCTCTGGCACGATTGGTCCATAGCGCGGCGCGCATCAATGACCTCACAATCGCGTCACTTTAAAACGTTGATCAACGCTGTGCTATTTGCGGCTGTCTAACTGATACACACCGTCACCTCGAGCAGAGGTTAGGCTACCTGTACCCACAGCAAGGTATGTTAAATACTATTTCCTAGCCTTAGCAGTCTTGCTTATGCTATGTATGTTTCCTATGGCTGTATTTTTTCAGCTGTCAATTGTTAGCCCAACATCTATGTTTATGTGTACATTATTATAGGCTAGGTATTTTTGGACTGTCCTTCACAGCATCCATATCACTTATTTCAGATCACCAGTCTGAGAGGTTGAAGGCTTGCCGGGACATCCGTCATCATACCCTACTATTATATAATTCCTGGTCTCTCCCTGGTGGACTATTGTCTGTTCTTTAGCACATTGCAGATTTTTCTGGACAGCTATCTTTAACTACAAGCACAATCATTTTTGGTTGCTACCTGGTTGTCACTTGCAAATTTTTATGGCATTGATGCTCTTCTTACAGACACGTAAGTGTGCTTCTTTTGAAATCTACCCTGCACCCCTTTGAATACCCATTTACCCATCTCTACATACTTACCCTTATGAGTATATATACTCATTGTGATAGTTTCACTCCTACTGTTGCTCTCATGTAGAGAACACCTTTGTAGACGGCTTACATAATTTTAAAGCCTCTCTAAACTTACCTCTTTTCTTTTTTAGTAGATCATACCGGGAATAACATCATACGTGACACGTTCTGATCCTGCTTTTTGAAAAGTAGCTATCTATTTAACCTCTGACCTCTGCTCATGAAGCTCGTTGTTTATATACTCCTCCTAATGTAAGTCAAAATACTTACTTTAACAAGCATAGCCGGGTATATTATTATTATTTTTCTGTCCCAGTTATGTATACCACTGGCGGCAACCTGGGATGGCCTTCTGACTTTTTGGTTATTTATGGACCCTCCGAGTGGTCGTATGCCTTTGGGCCCCATGGAGCCTGATGGAATGACTCTGATGTATTGTCTTGTTTGTTTAATTGTTTTATTTTGTATTTATTGCTGTATTATTTTATAGATATTTTTGAGAAGCCCCTGAAGAAGCATCCGAATAAACGCAAAACATTGTTGGGCTGATCCTAGTGTGACATTCCACCCTATTTAAAACTCCATCGGTTTTAATCTGTATACAATAAGTAGACGCAAGCTCTCTATTGTTTGGTTACCTCTTATATATAAGTTACTAATTGGTGGTCTGTCGCACTCTTGTGTGTGCTTTTCTTGTCATTTAGTGTGACAATTTATGTATTAATCTTGTTGTTTTATCCTATGTGTATCTTTTTTTATGGAATAAACAATTCATTTTTAACTGTAATACGCCTACAAAGTCCATCTTCCATCATACACACGTGTATAATTACACTTGTGTACAAATAATTTTTCTTTCCAATCATTTCGGGACGTGGCATGTATACAATCTGTCTGATCCACAGTTCCACTCTGTGGTGATCGGAATTTCCTTTTTCTTCCATTAAGATGCACACCTGTATCCCTTGAAGAGCGTGTTTATGCATATTGAATAGAAAGATAGGGTATCGCCAGCACTGACTCAAGGGAAAACTACAGCTATTGGGAAAAGACCATCAATTCTTCCATATCGATCAGCCTGTCACTAATTGGATGAGAAGGCGATAATCTAATGTCTATGGGGACCTCTAGTCTAGCTCTTTAGGATCTATTTTTAGGCACATTTATTTGTGCACCTTCTGTTGTTTGCATTGCACTGCATTCAGCTCCTGACCTATATATGCACATCATCTGCAAGCACTATCATCCAGAAGAGAGCAGGCGGAGGAAAGGGCTTGCAGTTCCAGACCTCTCAATTACAGCCAATCAGGTTACAATTTCAGTCTTGAAATAATACAATGTTTATTAAATTAGCCTTGTTTTGGTCTGCTGGACTCTTCAAACCAGCTGCTTGTGCCTTGATCTCACTGGGTGTCAGGAATTTCAAACCTGTCACACCAGCAGGATTTGGGAGTTAGGGACATAGAGGTGGATGTCATTCACATCTCTTCCGTCAGTCATGCGTCTCACTTCAATACCTTAAAATTTCCTAAAGGGCCCCCCTACACCGTATACTGTTGAATGAGTTTTCAAACGCACAACAAATGCCTTTGGAAGAAAAATTGCTGTCATGTGCGTTTAAAGAAAGCTTAATTTGTTCCCACTGAAATGCAACACAAGATACTGAAAAAGTATGTAAATGAGTTTCTGAATAGAAAAGAAAATGCACTACAAATGTGACAAAAATGCACTACAAATGTGACAAAAATGCACTACAAATGTGACAAAAATGCACTGCAAATGTGACAAAAATGCACTGCAAATGCATTACAAACAATGTAAGTGAGCACACGATCAAACCAATACGTCCCCAGCAGACAGATTTGTTCAAATCGGTCTGTCCGACCGATTTGAACAAATCTGTCTGCTCGTGTGTATGGGGCCATAGAGGATGAAAAATTTGCCACAACTGCAATCATCCTGAATGATTGGCTTGCGGTATGGTATGTTCATTCCTTTAAAAAAGAAAAGAAAAATCATTCAGAAGGTGGCAGGAATGTCTCCTGATCTTAAAGCAGAACTTTACTCTCTCAGTCAACAATGACCATTTTTAACCCCTATGCTGCTAGCATTAGTAGGTTAGATAGGAAAGACTATCATATTTAGTTTACATTTCAGTCACTTCCTGGTTTCCAGGCCTAGGCAAACAATAGCATACAACCCCAGGTGTCTTCTGGAGGGGAGGAGTGGTGTTCTCAGTTGATAACAACCTCCTGCTTGCATGCCTGAGCTAAGGGAAGATGGATTCATAATATGAGGTGATCCACAGTATAAAAAGTGAGAAATCCACCCCTCCCCCACATAATACATCCTGGTAATATACAACGAACTATGGATCACCTCATATTATGATAAACATAACATATGATAAACATGTCCAAGCTAGATATGTAAATAACCTGTCACTCAAAGCAAGGAGAAACAGACTTTTTATTTAGACAGGTTTTTATCTGGAAGTCTGTTAATTTTCACTGAACAATAAAAGAGGATTGATCAGAGCTGGATTAACGCTGTGTGGCAAGACTGGGCACAGATGATAGGAAATCTTATACTCTACATTGTGACATAAAAAAAAAAAATCCCTTATAATAAATCCCATCTACAGGCATGCCTTACTACATCCCATCTACAGGCATCCCTTATACTACATCCCATCTACAGGCATCCCTTATACTACATCCCATCTACAGGCATCCCTTATACTGCATCCCATCTACAGGCATCCCTTATACTACATCCCATCTACAGCATGGTAGGGGTTGGGCGGGGAAACTGGTGGCGAGTAACCCTTGAGGCCTGGCTAGTGGCTCAAGACTTGAAATTTTGAGCCCTGCCTTATACTACATCCCATCTACAGGCATCCCTTATAATAAATCCCATCTACAGGTATCCCTTATAATAAATTCCATCTACAGGCATCCCTTATACTGCATCCCATCTACAGGCATCCCTTATACTACATCCCATCTACAGCATGGTAGGGGTTGGGCGGGGAAACTGGTGGCGAGTAACCCTTGAGGCCTGGCTAGTGGCTCAAGACTTGAAATTTTGAGCCCTGCCTTATACTACATCCCATCTACAGGCATCCCTTATAAAAAAATCCCATCTACAGGTATCCCTTATAATAAATTCCATCTACAGGCATCCCTTATACTGCATCCCATCTACAGGCATCCCTTATAATAAATCCCATCTACAGGCATCCCTTATACTACATCCCATCTACAGGCATCCCTTATACTACATCCCATCTACAGGTATCCCTTATACTACATCCCATCTACAGGTATCCTTTATACTACATCCCATCTACAGGCATCCCTTATACTGCATCCCATCTACAGGCATCCCTTATAATAAATCCCATCTACAGGCATCCCTTATACTACATCCCATCTACAGGCATCCCATCTACAGGCATCCCTTATACTACATCCCATCTACAGGCATCCCTTATACTACATCCCATCTACAGGTATCCCTTATACTACATCCCATCTACAGGCATCCCTTATACTACATCCCATCTACAGGCATCCCTTATACTACATCCCATCTACAGGCATCCCTTATACTACATCCCATCTACAGGCATCCCTTATACTACATCCCATCTACAGGCATCCCTTATACTACATCCCATCTACAGGTACCCTTATACTACATCCCATCTACAGGCATCCCTTATACTGCATCCCATCTACAGGCATCCCTTATAATAAATCCCATCTACAGGCATCCCTTATACTACATCCCATCTACAGGCATCCCTTATACTACATCCCATCTACAGGTATCCCTTATACTACATCCCATCTACAGGCATCCCTTATACTGCATCCCATCTACAGGCATCCCTTATAATAAATCCCATCTACAGGCATCCCTTATACTACATCCCATCTACAGGCATCCCTTATACTACATCCCATCTACAGGCATCCCTTATACTACATCCCATCTACAGGCATCCCTTATACTACACCCCATCTACAGGTATCCCTTATACTACATCCCATCTACAGGCATCCCTTATACTACATCCCATCTACAGGCATCCCTTATACTACATCCCATCTACAGGCATCCCTTATACTACATCCCATCTACAGGCATCCCTTATACTACATCCCATCTACAGGCATCCCTTATACTACACCCCATCTACAGGTATCCCTTATACTACATCCCATCTACAGGCATCCCTTATACTGCATCCCATCTACAGGCATCCCTTATAATAAATCCCATCTACAGGCATCCCTTATACTACATCCCATCTACAGGCATCCCTTATACTACATCCCATCTACAGGCATCCCTTATACTACATCCCATCTACAGGCATCCCTTATACTACACCCCATCTACAGGTATCCCTTATACTACATCCCATCTACAGGCATTCCTTATACCACATCCCATCTACAGGTATCCCTAAGGCCCCATACACACGATCGGACATATCCGATGAAAACGGTCCGCGGACCATTTCCATCGGATATGTCCGATCGGGAGTTTGATCCGATGGCGTGTACACACCATCGGATCAAATTCCCCGCCGCCGGACGGCGCGGTGACGCGGCGGGGGCGTTGACGCCGCCGCGTCACCGCCACGTCACCGCACCAGGAAGTAAAACACTTCCGTGCATGCGCCAAATCCATTCGGCGGCGGCGCGGCGGCGGTGGGGGACGACATGTCTGCTGGTAAGTGTACTAACCAGCAGACATGTCGGGCGGACAGATTCCACCGGATGGATTTCAAAGCATGCTTTGAAATCTGTCGGGTGGAGAAATCTGTCCGCTAGCCCATACACACGAGCGGAGATGTCTGCTGAAACGGTCCATCGGACCGTTTTCAGCGGACATATCCCCTCGTGTGTACGAGGCCTTATACTAAATCCCATCTACAGGAATCCCGTATACTACATCCCATCTACAGGCATCCCTTATACTACATCCCATCTACAGGCATCCCTTATACTACATCCCATCTACAGGCATCCCGTATACTACATCCCATCTACAGGCATTCCTTATAATAAATCCCATCTAGAGGCATCCCTTATACTACATCCCATCTACAGGCATCCCTTATACTACATCCCATCTACAGGCATCTCTTATACTACATCCCATCTACAGGCATCCCTTATACTACATCCCATCTACAGGTATCCCTTATACCACATCCCATCTAGAGGCATTCCTTATACCACATCCCATCTACAGGTATCCCTTATACTACATCCCATCTACAGGTATCCCTTATACTACATCCCATCTACAGGCATCCCTTATACTACATCCCATCTACAGGCATCCCTTATACTGCACCCCATCTACAGGCATCCCTTATACTGCATCCCATCTACAGGCATCCCTTATAATAAATCCCATCTACAGGCATCCCTTATACTACATCCCATCTACAGGCATCCCTTATACTACATCCCATCTACAGGTATCCCTTATACTACATCCCATCTACAGGCATCCCTTATACTACATCCCATCTACAGGCATCCCTTATACTGCATCCCATCTACAGGCATCCCTTATACTACACCCCATCTACAGGTATCCCTTATACTACATCCCATCTACAGGCATCCCTTATACTACATCCCATCTACAGGCATCCCTTATACTACATCCCATCTACAGGCATCCCTTATACTACATCCCATCTACAGGCATCCCTTATACTACATCCCATCTACAGGCATCCCTTATACCACATCCCATCTACAGGTATCCCTTATACTACATCCCATCTACAGGTATCCCTTATACTACATCCCATCTACAGGCATCCCTTATACTACATCCCATCTACAGGCATCCCTTATAATAAATCCCATCTAGAGGCATCCCTTATACGACATCCCATCTACAGGCATCCCTTATACTACATCCCATCTACAGGCATCCCTTATACTACATCCCATCTACAGGCATCCCTTATACTACATCCCATCTACAGGTATCCCTTATACCACATCCCATCTAGAGGCATTCCTTATACCACATCCCATCTACAGGTATCCCTTATACCACATCCCATCTACAGGCATCCCTTATACTACATCCCATCTACAGGCATCACTTATACTACATCCCATCTACAGGCATCCCTTATACTACATCCCATCTACAGGCATCCCTTATAATAAATCCCACCTACAGACAGTCCTTATAATAAATCCCATCTACAGGTATCCCTTATACTACATCCCATCTACAGGTATCCCTTATACTACATCCCATCTACAGGTATCCCTTATACTACATCCCAGCTACAGGCATCCCTTATACTACATCCCATCTACAGGCTTCCCTTATAATAAATCCCATCTAGAGGCATCCCTTATACTACATCCCATCTACAGGCATCACTTATACTACATCCCATCTACAGGCATTCCTTATACTACATCCCATCTAAAGGCATCCCTTATACTACACCCCATCTACAGGTATCCCTTATACTACATCCCATCTACAGGCATTCCTTATACCACATCCCATCTACAGGTATCCCTTATACTACATCCCATCTACAGGTATCCCTTATACTACATCCCATCTACAGGCATTCCTTATACCACATCCCATCTACAGGTATCCCTTATACTACATCCCATCTACAGGTATCCCTTATACTACATCCCATCTACAGGCATCCCTTATACTACACCCCCATCTACAGGCATCCCTTATACTACATCCCATCTACAGGCATTCCTTATACCACATCCCATCTACAGGTATCCCTTATACTACATCCCATCTACAGGCATCCCTTATACTACATCCCATCTACAGGCATCCCTTATACTACATCCCATCTACAGGTATCCCTTATACTACATCCCATCTACAGGCATCCCTTACACTACATCCCATCTACAGGCACCCCTTAAACTACATCCCATCTACAGGCACCCCTTATACTACATCCCATCTACAGGCATCCCTTATATACTACATCCCATCTACAGGCATCCCTTATAATCAATTCCATCTACAGGCATCCCTTATACTACATCCCATCTACAGGTATCCCTTATACTACATCCCATCTACAGGCATCCCTTATACTACATCCCATCTACAGGCATCCCTTATAATAAATCCCACCTACAGACATTCCTTATAATAAATCCCATCTACAGGCATCCCTTATACTACATCCCATCTACAGGCATCCCTTATAATCAATTCCATCTACAGGCATCCCGTATACTACATTACATCTACAGGCATCCCTTATACTACATCCCATCTACAGGCATCCCTTATACTACACCCCATCTACAGGCATCCCTTATACTACACCCCATCTACAGGCATCCCTTATACTACACCCCATCTACAGGCATCCCTTATACTACATCCCATCTACAGGCATCCTTTATAATCAATTCCATCTACAGGCATCCCTTATACTACATTACATCTACAGGCATCCCTTATACTACATCCCATCTACAGGCATCCCTTATACTACACCCCATCTACAGGCATCCCTTATACTACATCCCATCTACAGGCATCCCTTATACTACACCCCATCTACAGGCATCTGTTATACTACATCCCATCTACAGGCATCCCTTATACTACATCCCATCTACAGGCATCCCTTATACTACATCCCATCTACAGGCATCCCTTATACTACATCCCATCTACAGGCATCCCTTATACTACATCCCATCTACAGGCATCCCTTATACTACATCCCATCTACAGGCATCCCTTATACTACATCCCATCTACAGGGATCCCTTATACTACATCCCATCTACAGGCATCCCTTATACTACATCCCATCTACAGGCATCCCAGGCAGACGTCTACGCTGATATGCTTATCACAGGAGAATCATGGGGTGGGGATTTTTTTTTTTATAAAAGCCTAAAATAAGATTAAAATGGGTGTTCACGGCTGATAACCGAACATTTGATAATTCTATTTAACAAAGGAAGCGCTGCCTTTAGCGATATCCCCTTGTAAAAGGGGTGTGGTATAATAACAATCTTACTGCCAAAATCAGTGTGGACTAAATACTAACTAGGGGAGGGGGATCAATGTAGCAAATCTTATGATCAGGACACAGGGTGGAAGAATGACTATCTCCATGAACAGAACATGGACTGTAGATTGCACCCAGGAATGCAATTACCATTTCTATGCCAATACAGTTTAATAACAACCCAGACTATTAACCAATACAACCGAGCTGCCTCGGGAAATGCTAAAATCTGGGAAGATCTTTATTACAACCCTGTAAGGTAAGAGGGTAAGAAGATGCTTGTGATTACAGCATGAATGCCGTCGTCTCCTATGACAGCGGGGAACTTCCTGATAATTACGGGGACTATATTGCTGGAGGTATGAGGAAAATCAATGCCTGGAGGAGAAAAGAATTCCACTCAGCCTTACATTCCTTTAGACTGAATCAGCAGCTCTGAAAGCAAATTATTTGTTTCATATGTAGAGATAAAGAGAGGCAAGGCTCCAATGCAATGTTTACGTTCCCTACATTGTGATCAAGAAGTGACCTGTTCACATTCCAGTGTTTGTCGTGGATTGTGAGAATAAGAGCTACGTGCCGTGACATTTATTTGTGTGTCTGCTGCTCACATTGTAAAAGGACCTGGAGGCCAGGGATTCCCTTCGCAGGAAGCATTCACTTTTGTGCTTTCAGCCTAAACCCATAAAATGACTTTGCATTCATCTAGTAGCTATTCCTATTACAGACACACTCTGTGTATGCTGATAACATTGGGCATATCAGGACCTATTTCCTGGACTTGTGTGATACGTGCAACAATATACAGGAAGATACTGCAAACAATATACAGAAAGACCTTGCTGCAAAATCGTTTTAGAGAAGCATTTTCCAACCTTTTCCAACACAGAGGGAGCCAGGAGATCATTTTTAGTTCTCATTGGAACCCCTCCCCCCTAACTGGCAAAATATTCTATCTACAGCTCATGGTACATGACATGACAGGAGATACATTATTAAAGAATAAACAAAGTAGCTTATTTGACACCTAGAGCACAATCACTTTTATCATCCCTACTCTATAAAGGCAAAATTATTTTAGTAATAGCCATAAAATGAATCCTGTAATAATGTTGGTCCGAAAAGAAATGCAGGCGGTAAATATCTGAGTGCCCCTATGCATTGATAGTCAATGGAGATATGCCACCATACATTGGTAGTCAGTGGAAAAGGGTGTCCTTGGACAAGTGGTCAGTGGAAGAAAGGCTTCCATTTCATGCTGGTCAGTGGGAGATTTGCAGGTCGGTGAAGGGTCCCCCATACATAGCTGGTCTTTGGGAGAAGGGCCCCCCCTTACATTGCTGGTCAGTGAAGAGTCCCCCATACATAGCTGGTCTTTGGGAGAAGGGCCCCCCCTTACATTGCTGGTCAGTGAAGAGTCCCCCATACATAGCTGGTCTTTGGGAGAAGGGCCCCCCTTACATTGCTGGTCAGTGAAGAGTCCCCCATACATAGCTGGTCTTTGGGAGAAGGGCTCCCCTTACATTGCTGGTCAGTGAAGAGTCCCCCTTACATAGCTGGTCTTTGGGAGAAGGGCCCCCCTTACATTGCTGGTCAGTGAAGAGTCCCCCATACATAGCTGGTCTTTGGGAGAAGGGCCCTCCTTACATTGATGGTCAGTAAAGGGTCCCCCTTAGGCCATTTTCACACTGAACTGCTGGGTGCGTTGGCGCTTTATCGTCATTTTTGCCACAATTTTCGGCCTCTAGCATTGCAGTTTTAACCCCTGCTAGGGGCCAAAAAGGGTTAAACCGCCTGCAAAAAACGCTGCATTGCGGGCGTTTTGGAGTCGCTGCCCCATTGATTTCAATAGGCAGGGGCGCTGTAGGAGCGGTATATTAACCATTCCTACAGCGTCTCAAAGATGCGGCTGACAGGACTCAAGGATGTGGCCAGCTGCCAACGCTCCAGTGTGAAAGCCCTCAGGATCGGCTCTTTCAGGGTGCTTTGCAGGCATTATTTTTAGCACAGTTGTGCCTGCAGAGCGCCTCAGTGTGAAAGCAGTCTTACATAGCTGGACTATGGGAGAAGGGCCGACCCTTACATTGCTGGTCAATGAAGAGTCCCCCTTACATAGCTTGTCTATGGGAGAAGGGCCGCCCTTACATTGCTGGTCAATGAAGAGTACCCCTTACATAGCAGTCTATGGGAGAAGGGCCGCCCTTACATTGCTGGTCAGTGAAGGGTCCCCCTTACATAGCTGGTCAATGAAGAGTACCCCTTACATAGCAGTCTATGGGAGAAGGGCCCTCCTTACATTGCTGATCAGTGAAGGGTCCCCCTTACATAGCTGGTCTTTGGGAGAAGGGCCGCCCTTACATTGCTGGTCAATGAAGAGTACCCCTTACATAGCTGGTCTATGACAGAAGAGTCCCCCTTACATTGCTGGTCAGTGAAGAGTGGTCAGTGAATAGTCCCCCTGACATAACTGGTCTATGGGAAAAGGGCCCCCTCACATTGCTGGCTAGTAAACAGACCCCCCCTGGTGAAAAGACAGGCCCTCCTTATATAGCTTGTCTGTACATAACATAGCTGGTCAGTAGGAAAAGGTCTTCCCTTAGATTGCTGGTCAGTGGGAGAAGAGTGCTGTTATGCAGGCAATGCAAGGCAGCAAATCAATGTGGCACTGCCTCTGCTCAATGAGCTCCTAGCAACTTCTGGAGGAACCCTAAGACTCCATGGAACCCTGGCTGTGGTATAAGGAGGTGGAATATGTGGTGGTGTTGTAAAACTGAGGAGAGCCTGGGACTGCTAAGATCAGCCTCTCAACTAGTGTTCCTCCAGAGGTTGCTAGGGTTTTTTACAGCAATAAGCTAATTACGCCCCTCTAAAAAAAGCTATCTGGGGGGGGGGGGGTGGATTCATCCAATGACCACCAATGTAAAGAGCCTTTTTGCCACTAATCACCGTTTCTCACCACCTTTCCCAAAGACCAACCAGTGTAAGGATCATTCTTCTTAGTGGATCGTCTCTCCTACTGACCATTAGTGTAATGGAGCTATTCTCTTACTGACTCTCCCAACAACCACCAATGTAACGGAGCATTCTTCCCACTGACCACCACCACCAATGTAATGGGGCCCTTCTCTCACTGACTCTCCCAATGATGGCCAATGTAAGGGTCATTGCTCCTACTGGCCACCAATGTAAAGGAGCATTTTCCCCACTGACCTCCAATGTAATGGGACCCTTCTCTCACTGACTCTTCCAATGATGGCCAATGTAAGGGTCATTCTTCCTACTGACCACCAATGTAAAGGAGCATTTTCCCCACTGACCTCCAATGTAATGGGACCCTTCTCTCACTGACTCTTCCAATGATGGCCAATGTAAGGGTCATTGCTCCTACTGGCCACCAATGTAAAAATCATACTTCCCACTGACCACCAATGTAAAAACCATACTTCCCACTGACCACCAATGTAAGAATCATACTTCCCACTGACCACCAATGTAAGAATCATTCGTCCCACTGGCCACCAATGGAAGGGTCATTCTTCCCACTGGCCACCAATGGAAGGGTCATTCTTCCCACTGGCCACCAATGGAAGGGTCATTCTTCCCACTGGCCACCAATGGAAGGGTCATTCTTCCCACTGGTCACCAATGGAAGGGTCATTTTTACCACTGAACACCAACATAAGGAGCTACTGACTGCCAGTGTAAGGATTATTTTTCCCACTGGCGACCAATGTAGGGGTTACTTTTTCTACTGACCGCCAGTGTAAGGATCACTCTTCCCACTGACCACCAACATAACAGGGCCCTTCTCTCACTGACCCTACCAATGATGGCCAATGTAAGGATTATTCTCATAACTGGCCCACCAACATAAGCATCATTCTTTCTACTGATCACCAATGTCAGGATCATTCTTCCTATTGGCCAACAATGCAAGGATCATTCTTCCCACTTGCCACCAACGTAAGGATCATCCTTCCCAATGTCCACCAATGCAAGGATCTATCTTGCTATTGAGCGCCAGTGTAAGAATCATTCTTCCTACTGACCACCAATGTAAGAATCATTCTTCCCACTGGCCACCAATGTAAGAATCATTCTTCCTACTGACCACCAATGTAAGAA